>JAGKTI010037493.1:0-10882 GCA_018397915.1 Birgus latro | reverse complement strand
AAGCAGGTAGAGGAAGGTCTCCCACATATGCCTACCAAAAATCACCTGCGAATGTTGAAAAATGTGCACACGACGGGCCTTGCAACTGAGTGATGTACGATGAACGTCGGTGGGTCTGTCCGCAGAAAAAAGTAGTGACGTGCATCTTACGTTGGTGGGACTCGGCGGGTTAAGCCCAGGTGAGTAGATGGGTGCAGTGGTGAGAACTGAAGGTTTCGGAGTGAGTCGGACTGGAGCCACCACTTGTGCAGATCTTGGTGCTAGTAGCAACTTTGGGGGAGGCAGTAGCTCGATCGGTTGAGAAGTGGCTTGCAGTCCCGACGGACCCAGGTTCAAATTCTCGCTGGGGCAGGGAACAGTTTAAGGATTTGAATTTCGTTAAATCAAGCTTTACTAATCTACTAGAAGACCCGCCGACATGTCGTAAAATTACCTCCGCTAATACCAATACACCAGTCCTGTATGAGACAGCCCCAGCATGTATTCAATATGGACGGTGGGTGATAGCGCCGAAGTGGTGTCATGTAAGAGTGTATGGTATGTAAAAGGACTGCTGGGTTCATTGTGAACATTAATTGAAAATGCATCAGTTGTTCCTGAGCCCAAGGCTATCGTCTTGCACCACGTCGATATATTTTGGAAGGCAGTAGGCTGTAGCACCAGTCGAACAGGGCAGTACTCCCTAGGTGGATGGCAAGCTGGTAATAGGGAGAGTTGGAGCCCCCATTTCACTAGCTCTCAAGACTTCTTCCTGACCATCTCCCTTTGCTGAACATTTTCATTATTTTCAATAACACGAAGAGTAGGCCACCATACTATCATAATACCTCTACCTCAATTATCTGCACCACAGTACATGCACATTAGACATCGCACCTTCAATTTCCATCCCCCCTTAGCAATGGCCTCAGCATTATTGTCAGCAAATATGGTGGTATCTCTGATTGCCACCACCGGCAGGGTAGGGCTGGCGGGACATGATCCTCCCGGTCTTAGTCAAGAGCCTGTGCTGACAGCGGCTGTTGCAAACGCTGTTCGTGCTCGTCAGCAGAGAAGCACAGGTTCGGCCTTATATTTTTACTAATGTCCGTGGCCGTAGTACCAATCTGAATTCCATTCACTTCCTCCTACAGTCCATATCCTTCCTAGGCCTGTTACTCACAGAAACTCAAATCTCTCCCTATACTGACATATCTCCACTTTGTTTTCCTGGTGACCATCTCCTCACAAACTTTCGCAACAAGGGTGGCACCGGTTGTTATATAAAATCTGAATTTTTAGTTGACACTATTTTGAACTTCTATTTAGGTAATTTTGAATATTCATTATATAAGCCATCTATCTATTGCCAGACGCCTTAATCCCGTAAGGGGTGGCCACAAACAGATCGCCTCCATGTTGCCATGTCCCCCACGATTTCACTGCCCTGCTTCCAACTCACACACCCGTCTCTCATATACCTCTCCACCCCAACCCTCCATCTCATCCTTGGCCTCCTCCCTCTCCTCCCCTCCACCTCACTCACATACACTCACCTTATCAGTCTCTCGCTCTCCATCCTCTACATATGGCCAAACCACCTCAATGTATTTCTCCTTATGTATTTCACATTAACATCCACATCACAACGCTCCTTCACTTCCTCATTTGTTAGTCTGTCTCTCCGTTTGACTCCAATGCTACTCTCAAATAACTCATTTCCACTGCTCACACTCTTGAATTGTGTTCTTCCAACAAGCTCCAAGCTTCACTTCCATGCGTTCAAGTTGCTATCGCATTACTGTCATGCAGCGACTTTTTTACTTCCATGCTCACTTCCCTGTTTCATTTCACTGCTTTCAAAGAATCAGCAGCCTTTCTTCCTTACTGTATCTTTTCAAGCACTTCGCCCTCTAGACTTCGATCGTTATTCATCACACTACCCAAGTACTTAAATCTACTCACATTTTCCATTTCCCCTTCCTCCAAACTCACTGCACATTCAGTGAATTCATTTCTCTTCAAAACCATAACTTTACTCCTCCCTATATTCACCTTTTGATTCCGTTTCTTACACACTGTTCCAGACTCATTCACCAAGACTTGCGGCTCCCCTACATCTTCACTTAAAAACACAGTATCATCTGCATACAACAGTACAGGGAGTTTCTAAACATTGTCCCCTCTTGTTAGGCCTGCTCCAACATCCACTGCCCTACCTTGTATCTCTTTCATACCCTCATCCACATACAGACTGAACAACCATGGAGACATGACAACATCCCTGTTTCAATCCAACATACAAATAGAAAATTTCACCCAGTTCACTGTCCACATGCACTGCAACCTTAGCACCCTTATACACAGTCTTCACGGCATTCAGCACTTTCCCATTTACTCCATTTTTTCTTAATAGTTTCCACATTCCTTGTCTATCCACCCTGTCATATGCTTTCTCCAAATCCGTGATAGCTGCATACAACTTCTTTCCCTTCTCTAGAAACTTTTCCACAAAAGATCTAAGAATGAATATCTGATCTATACAATCTCTTCCTTTCCTAAAACCTCCCTGCTCTTCTCCAACTAATTCCTCTCGTATTTCCCTAACCCTTTCAATAAGTATCCTACCATATACTTTTCCTATTACACTATGAAGACAAATGTCCTTACGATTGCCACACATTTCTTTTTCCCCTTTTCCTTTGTACAGGGTAATAATTATACCTGACTTCCAATCCTCCGAGACTGTACCATCCTCCCAGGCCAATCTGCACATCTTCCACATCCATTCTACTACTATCTCTTCCCCATGCTTCAGCATTTCACCACACACTCCATCAATTCCTGGGCTTTCCCTGTTTCGATTTTCTTCATTCCTTCCACACCTGCCATCCTACTGATTTCTTCCTCTCTTCTCTCATCCCTCCTTCTCCCAGCCATTTCCAGGCCACTTATACTTTCATTCTCTATGTTAAAAAATTCATCAAAGTATTTTCTTCATCTGCTCGCTTTCTCTCCCTTCTCCACTAGCAATTTACTATATTTATCTTTCACTCCCCGACTAACTTATTTATCATCTAGTCTAACTCTTTTTACTTCTTTCCAGAACATTTTCTTACGTTCCCTCGACTTTAAATTCATATTCCTTCCAAATTCCTCATCCATTCTTGTCATACTCTCTCTTATTACTATTTTCATCCCTCTCTTCTTCCCTACATATAACTCTCTCTTCCATCTCCCAACTTCCTCCACGCCCCTGTTTCTCATCCACTCACTATATGCTATCTTCTTTTGTGACACAGCCTTCTCACCTCTTCCTTCCACCATGCTGATCATTGCACCTCCTTTTGTCTTCTTTTCACCCCCAAAACTATCTCACAAGCTGCATAGATTCGTTCTGTGAATATCTTGCACACACATTCCACATTCCCTATCTGCTCCAAACCATATTTATCCAACCGCTCCTCCATTTCTCTCTTATATTCCGTCTTTTTTCCATCCTCTTGCAACATTTCTACCCTTCTTGTATGAACTACTTCCTCCTGTCCCTCCCATCATCTGTTTCTCCATTTCATTTGAACCTTGACTCTCACCACCACCAAGTGGTGGTAGAAAGTCCACTCCCCCAACCTTTATATGCTCTTGCATCCATTACACATCCTCTAATTCTATCATCTACACACGCATAATCAATCATCTCCTTCCGTTCATTGAGTTCACTACCCAGCCTTCTCATCACTCGCCATATATACGTGTGGATCATTCTGTGTCTAAAGAAGGTATTCACTGTCGCCTGCACAAATATCCACTAGAACACTGCCATTCTTATCCACTTCTGCAGCCACACCCCACTCACCAACTACCCCATCCACCTTCATATACCCAACTTTTCCATTCGTATCACCAATCAAAACACTCTCTCATTTCTTTCAAACTTTTCCATGCACGCTTCCATATTTGTCCTGAACTCTTCTTTCACTTTACTTGCACGATCTTGCGTTGCCGCATAATCACACAATCGCCCACATTTGTAGTCCAACTGTAAATCTTACCCTCACAATCCGTGAGACAACTGAACCATATTCTCCTATATTCTTCTTCCATCTCTTGCACACAGCAATACACACTCCTTCTTTTTTTTAAATAAAAACTAAATTATTTACATATTGCCAAACATAAATATGTAGTTTATCACTCTCCCAGTGCTTCTACAGAACCCAGCAAATTTGACTATCCTCACTGTTGACTAACTTTAGCCTCATCCTTACCAATGAAATTACCGTTTAGGGCGATTTTATCATCCACAATGTGCACCCCATGGAACAAACTTTGGTTGTCAACAATGAACCATCATCTCCTGCTGCAAAAACATCCAACTTCAACGAGACTTCATCTCAGTGCAAAGTTCCTGATCACTTTCTCCCTCACCTCACTTTTCAGAAGACACATTCTCAGCCTTCATCAATTCCTTCAGCATTTGCTCCCATGGATGAGTACGTGAAACTCCTCTTCAAGGAGTACCTGACTTTCAGTATGAAGCTTCGTTAGTCTGCCATCACCTCCCACATCATTTATATCTCCAGGCGACGTACAGACATCATAAACAGGGTCACGAGTGGTGAGTCCCTGTCCTTGTTCCTGGTTGTTCAGGACTCAGTCGACAACCTCTTAAGTTTCCTACCAACCTCATCATCTGCTACCCTGTCAGCTTTGACCCTTCCTTGGCCAAAGTACTCCCTGGCAGCTACGCTGCTTGTCGTTTCAATAAAAATGGGATGCCCATCACCTGACTTGTCACCTGGGTCTCCTAGACACACTTTTACCAGTTGTCAGTTTCAGCTTCCTCCCTTGTCTCCCATTCTGTGAGGTACGCCGAATAAAGGATGAACAGCCATGGTGCTTCAAATGCTGGGAAATCAGACATATATCATGCTACAGCTCTGCCTCGGAGAAGTGCGCGTGGTGTGCTGTCAACCATGCCTCCTACACACCATCTTCCACCACTTTCCTTTCTGCTTGGAGGATGTGCCGATCAAGTGTCCTAGTATTAGCTTCATGGCTACCGTTAATATGTGGTCTTGTAAAACAGCGACTGCAGAAGTCATGTATGGAGCTTGCCAGGGAGGAATATAAGTCATCAGGTGACTGAAAATCAAATGTGGGTAGGAGGATGGAAATGTATGAGATGTACTTGTATGTAAGGCAGTGCTTGGGAGGTAGTGTAGTGGGTGTATTATTAGTGTTGGGAGTAGAGGGTGTATTCGACCAACACAGCAACACTCATCAGGATCAGTGTTGGGTGTAGTATTCTACCAACACAGCAACACTCATCAGTATCAGTGTTGGGTGTAGTGGGTGTATTATAAGTGTTGGGTGTAGTGGGTGTATTCTGAGTGGCTCTGGACATGCCCTAACACCTCTTCCTTGAGGCAACTAACACATGACCATCTGCATCAGTACTGGGCGACAAGAAACAATCTAAATGCCCTCCAACAATGCATTCATACTGATTCCTAATGGAAGTTCACAGATAGCATCAACCATCAGACAGTGTTGGATCCATGTGGCATGATGGCACCTAATAAATAAGGTTGTCAGGAAAAAGCCCTCCAGTGCTTTCCACCATAGTCCAGCTGAGTACACGCAAGATTGTATTAATACATAATCTGAACAATCGCAAGCACACAACCTTCTCACACACATGCACGATGCACTCTCCTCCCAGCAGTAAGTCTGCACTTTAAGTCTGATGGCTGTGTTACTGAATGCAGATGAAGATGATGATGTGCTGATAACTGAGGATGAGGTGCGACATGCTCTCATTAGGAGTAAGGCAACAGCCCCCGGGGATGATAGCATCATTTACCCTGTCCTTTTGTCCTACTCCTGAAAGTCCCTGTCAACCCCCTGCTACAGCTCTACAATCTTTGCTTCCATAAGGGATATGTGCCCAATGGCCGGGCCTCCAGCACGATTGTGCCCATTCTGAAACCTGGTACTGAAAAATTTAGACCTATTTGCCTTACTTCCTGCTTCAGAAAGGTACTTGAATGCATCCTCGTAACCAGTCTCATGTTTTGGCTGGAGGACAAACTCTCACCCAGGCTGAATAGTTTTCTTCCACAAAGAAGTACACACCACTGTCTAATGGCACTTTATACCCTCCTCTATACCAGCAGTGTTGTAGCATTCATTGATCTTAAATGTGCCTTTGATGTTGCAAACAGAGATATCACCTTACATCAGCTGGTGGGCTTTGGTGTCCAAGGAAACCTCTTGAGATGGATACGGGGTTACCTCTGCAACAGAACCTTCCATGCTCCATTTAAAGGTGCGTGTAGCTCCTCGAAGGCCTTTAAACTCGCACTCCAAAAATGTGGTGTTCTGGGACAGTTTCTTTCTAATGTCCTTATGCACTGGTTACTCTTTCTTCTTCCCAGCATTCCCCAAACCACTGTTACCTGTTATGCTGATGATATCTGCATTCACTCCAGCTCTCCAGAAGAGCATCCTTCAGACATTCCATCAGTCATCTTTTACTGGTAGCCTCCTCCACTCCCCAGAAAAAAAAAAAAGTAGAATCTTCTTTCCTTGCAACCCAGGAATGCTTCCAGAATTTACTGTAGGAAATAGTGTCATTCCCCTGTGCAGGCAGTAACTTTACCTTGGTGCACCTGTACGAATTAGCCCAACCATATCTGTAAAAGAGCGTTTATCCCATCAGCAGAGACCTCCTACATTGGCTGCAACAGGGCCGAATTTCTTTCAAGTGGCTCACCAACAATGCTGCTGGAATCTCCATCCCTGTGGCAAGAACTATCTTCATTGTATTCATGTGGTTGGTTGTCGATTACCTCTCCCGTGTTCTCATTCAACTTCCAAGGACAACCTTTGAACCCTATGAAAAATAGAACCCTATGAAAAATTTCAGAACAAGGTAATGACATATATCCTGTGCTGTCCTATTTCCAGTACAATAGTCAACATGCAAACTAATCTCAGTCTCTCCCCCCCCCCTTATTGAGAGAATATACACTAATGTCTCTACTTCATTGTCAAATGCCTTCATTCTCCCCATCTTGCCCCTCATTATTTTTGTGTCATCAGAACTTCACTTGACCCTGTTGCACCTCGTCCTCCATTCCACCTCGGTGTCTGCACCATCGTTAATACAGCCTGTTCCATACTACATAGACTTGATATTTAGTTCTTCGTGGCAGAAATGGATAATGGTCCACCTGCCTGGAGGATTCCTCATCTTGTAGTCTGGTTTACTGCTACCTCCAAGGTAGACCTACCACTCCCCCAGAAACAACTTGCTTTGGAGACCATGGAAAGAGTGTCTTCCTCAGTTCGTGCCGTGCACCACCTCTGCACCAACGGTTCCCTGCAAGGAGATGGGATACGCCATCTACTCAGTCTACTCGCCATCTACTCACCCGATTTGGACCCATTGGAGGGAGGCAAGGTTGGCCGTAGACTACTGAACTCGTCTAGCTCTACCTACTGTGAGCTACAGGTACTACCGCATGCAGCTAGTCTCGACTGAATAATGCAGTTATCTGTAACTCTGTCTGCCCTTCAAGCCTTCTCATATCCAAAAACCACAAGCCACTGCTTAGTTCAACAAATCTTACATCAGTTAGTTTCAGCTCATGAAAATTCTCTTACCATACAGTTCTTGTAGATTTCTTTGCAAGTCGGAATTGCAGCCAATGACATTGTTGACCTCCTTGCAAAAAATTCCTGTGAACTGCCCCTACCTGTTGATGTTACATCCTCCTTCCTCTGCTATGAAAAGAAGATACATTCAGCTGCTCTTCTCCCTATGCTCCATGGTAGGAATGCTAAGCAGGCTCAGAGTGCGTCCACCCAGCGTTAAGAACACTTCCGTCTATCTCCTCCCAAGTATTGTCGATATGGACTTGTAATTTGCAAGCACAGAATTGTGTCTGCTCAACTTTGGCTAGGACATCACCTGTCTGGCAAGTCTCTGAGGCAAGGGACGTGCTTCACTTCTCCTCATGCAAACTATGTGACCGTTCTACCGCCAACAACCTTCAGCATTATTGCCTTGAATGTTACTCAGTCTGGGACCTACTGCCTCAGGGATAGTTCATGATTGGTATATTTAATTACCTACTCACAGGTAATCATTTAGATATTCTCGTGCTATATCCACACTTTATTAATTGCTAACTCCTGTATTGTAATCTATCTATTGCCAGACGCCTCAGTCCCGCAAGGGGTGGCCACAAACAAATCGCCTCCATGTCGCTCTGTCCCCAGCCATTTCACTACCCCGCTCCCAACTCACACCCCACTCTCTCATATACTGTACCTCTCCACTCCATCCCTCCATCTCCTCCTCGGCCTCCCCCTCCCTCTCCTTCTCTACACCTCCCTCACATACACTCTCCTCGTCAGTATTTCATTCTCCATCCTCTCCACAGGCCCAAACCACCTTAACGTGTTTCTCCTAACGCTTCCTATCACGTCCACATCCACACCACAACGCTCCTTCACTTCCTCATTTACTAGTCTGTCTCTCCATGTGACTCCACATTCTCCTCTCAAATAACTCATTTCCACTGCTCTCACTCTTGACTTCTGTCCTTCCAACAGGGTCCAAGCTTCACTTCCATATGTCAGAGTTGGTATCACAATACTGTCATGTAACAACTTTTTCACTTCCATGCTCACCTCCCTGTTTCTTATCACTGCTTTCAACGAACCAGCAACCTTCCTTCCCTGCTGCACCCTTTCAAGCACTTCACCCTCTAGACTTCCATCCTTACTCATCACACTACCCAAGTACTTAAATGCACTCACATTCTCCATATCCTCCCCATCCAATCTCACTGTATATTCACTGGCTTCACTTCTCTCGAAGACCATCACTTTACTCTTCCCTACATTCACCTTTAGATTCCTTTTCTTACACACTCTTCCAAACTCATCTACCAAGCCTTGCAGCTCCCCTTCGTCTTCAGTCAACACAGTATCATCTGCAAACAACAGTACATGGAGTTTCCAAACACTGCCCTCTCTCACTAGGGCCGCTCCAACATCCACTGCCCGACCTTGTTTCTCTTTAATAACCCCATCCATGTACAGACTGAACAACCGTGGAGACATGACACATCCTTGTTTCAATCCAACCCTCAAATGGAAAGACTCACTCAGTTTGCCATGCACACGACTGCAGCCTTAGCACCCTCATACATACTCTTCACTGCCTTCAGCAACTTCCCATGCACTCCATTTATTCTTAATACTTTCCACAATCCTTGTCTATCCACCCTGTCATATGCTTTCTCCAAATCCATGAAGGCTGCACACAACTTCTTTCCCTTCTCTAGAGACTTTTCCACTAAGGATCTAAGAATGAATATCTGGTCTACACAACCTCTTCCCTTCCTAAAACCTCCCTGCCCTTCTCCAACTAATTCCTCTGTTATTTTCCTAACTCTGTCAATAAGTATCCTACGATATACTTTTCCTATTACACTAAGAAGGCAAATGCCCCTATGATTACCACACTTCTTTTTACCCTTTTCCTTTGTACCTGACTTGTAAACTCCAATATATATATCTGTGACAAAACAACGTGCACTGCGAGACACAAGTTCCTATGTACATAATACTTTGGTGGATGCTAACTCCTGTTTTGCAAATTCCAGTATATCTGTGTAACAAAATAGCTTGCCCTGCGAGACATGGGTTCCTTTGGATGTTAACTCCTGTACTGTAAACTCCAGATGATTGATGTAACGAAACATCGTGCCCTTATCGTACCCTCATGGTCCCGTTACTAGGTAGGTCACCCCTCGGGTGTAATATATTGACTAAAACAAAAATCTACTCCTGCATCTGACTGTAAATCTGCTACTATTCCATCTTCTCACGGTGCCTTCCCTCATTTCATACTTTTAGGAAAAATGTTTACTTCGTCTGGTGTTACCGCAGTATTTTCCTTATGTTAACTGAAAAGTTAGCTACTGGTGCTTCTGTCTTTAATGCATACATTTTTTTTTTTTTTTGTAAAATTCTTCAACTCTCTTCATTAACCCATCTCTGCATTTTATGACTTTATCATTTGGTCTTTCAGTGATATAATTTGTTGCTTTCCTAGTGCCATTTTACTTCAGACCCACTTCAAACTTTTTCCTTTTTTTAATGGTGTCTTTGATATGATCGATGTTCTTTCTTTTTCATTTCTTTGTCTGATGCTGATGAGCATTTTTATTCTGCACTTTCTATTTCACTTTTTTTTCCCCTTCATTTCCTTTATTCTTTTCATGAACTCGATGGTCTTTTTAGAATGCTTATTGGCACTGGTTATATTAGCTTGCCCTGCTACCTTCGCTGATTCACTTAACACTTTTGTTATTCTGTCATTCAACTCATCAGTGTCATACTCAGCATAAGTGACAGCCTGAAATCTGTTCAATTTTTCTAACTGAAAGGCTGCTTTGTTTTCACTTACTTTTGGGAGGCATATCTTTTCATTTTTAGTTTCATTTTTTCTTTCACCTCTGAAATTGAATCTGGCTGTGCAAACCGCAGTTCTATTGTCACTTTCTATATTTGCTTTGTTGATAACTGTGACATTTATAATCGTGTTATTATCTGCAATAATGAATTCGATTTTATTCTTTGTTTCTCAACTTGGACTTTTCCCAGTCCAATTTCTCCCTGTTCTTTTGTGAGAGAATGTGTTCATTATCCTCATGTTATAAATTTCAGCAAACTTTACCACATTTCTTCTCAGTTATTCCTTTCTCCCACTCCGAATTTTCCCATGTATGCTTTCCATCTTTCAATTTGCCAACTTTTGCACTGAAGTCTCACATGAGTATAGTTTATTGGGTCTTTTCTTCTTCCATAATCTGGGAGATGA
>JAGKTI010037489.1:0-10883 GCA_018397915.1 Birgus latro | reverse complement strand
TACCCTATTATATTTCTTAATCCCCTTACTGCCTTACCCTATTATATTTCTAGCTTAACCCCCTTACTGCCTTACCCTATTATATTTCTAATTTAACTCCCTTTCTGCCATATCCTATTAGATTTCTAGCTTAACCCTCTTACCGCCGTATCCTATTATATATCTACGTAAGTCTAAATGCTTAACCCCAATTATTATATTTCTAGCTTAGTCTATATACTTAACACCCTCACTGTCATTCTCTGTTATATCTACTAACTCCAGACGATTTTATTCAGCTTAGGGGACCATTATACCATCTCTTCTCTACAGTTTTTATACTTTGTGCACCTATACTCCTTTACTTTTTTTTTTTTTTAATTAGAAGATGGACAGAAGAAGGAAATACAAATTTTTACAAATCCATACACCAGTTTACAGGTGTCCTTAAACTCCCATCTCTTCATCCTGAGTGCTGAGATGTAGCAATAGATTAGCACTAGATTATGGTGATAGGCACGAAGAAGTGATAAGGAAAGGATGTAGAATTGTAGTACTGTCTTTTTCTATCACTCAGCTACGTGAAATACTCGTGAGCTGCAAAAGATCGACAATCCAGAAAAATTTATGTTGAAAAGGGTACAGTAGTCTACAGCTCTTGGCAATATTTCATTTACTTTCAGATTTTTGTGTAACTGTATATTTCCCTACGTCTGTTTTTAATGTTCACTTTTTCATTTATTTTACGTTAATTTCTCCCGGGGTTTTCTGTATTTACGTCATATTGCCTCTTAATCTCAAAGAACCAACATTACTCTCTGAGTCACCTTAATCTCTCACACTATATATTACATGTCTCAACCCTGTAGCTCTTCCCTGAACGTTGTCGGTGGCTCTGTGTACTTCATGTAGTGAGGGGACCATATCTGAGTAGCATATAACAGGATGGGTCTCATTTTATACCCTCAGTCGCATAATTCATTCTAGGCTAAGGACAACAGCCACGACACGACATACATGGTACTAGAACACCAGTCTATCAAAACAATAGCAACAACAAGAGCAACAACAAATAATAATTATAAACTGTGTAGTGTGTGTGTGTGTCTGAGAGAGAGAGAGAGAGAGAGAGAGAGAGAGAGAGAGAGAGAATTTTAATGGTTAGTTTAGACAATAAATCGCTAAGGAATAGATGCTAGAGCCTCCTTACCCGGCAAGTATACGGCCCACAGTCCTTATCGGCACTTAGCAGACCCAGACACAATTACTGGTCTAACATGTACTGGTAAGCTTATTGTACACGGACTACAGGTTTGCCCATGCTAAATATACAGCTCTAATCTTGCCATGGGTATGAGACAGCCTGTTTGCTAAGATACCCACAGTGTAGATTAACTTATCATGACGGAAAACAAAGGTAATAAACTTGTGTATTCTCTCTAACGTTTAGGACTACACAGAGCCCAGTCCTTTCTCGTGTTGTCCGAAACCATAGATAAATAAGCTATGGTATGCAGTTTATGCAGCCTAAGCTCCACCTCATGTTTCTTTCCCACCCAATAAACAGGCTATGCACTTTTCATTACAGACCAGCCACAACACCACCGCCGTTTCTGATACTGCGCCAAAAGATACAAAGAACTTCGACAAGCCCAACAAACATCAGCAAAAGAAAACAATAACTCGAACGAACAGGTCGCCCCACAGAGAACCAGTTTCGACAAAACGAGGAAAAAAAAAAAATCAACCCCCACTAAGCACAAAAAACTCCCCACTGCCACTGAACGACTTACGAACCTTAATATCGACGTCATTACTATCGTCATTACCCCCGAGGGAAGAGTAAGAGACGAGTTCATAGCGGACTTGTGACGGCATGGAGAGGGGCCACACCAGCCGCCTCTGTACCCTGAGCCACGCCAGGAGCCTGCTGGTGGAGCGAGGAGCCTCCCTGCCCGCCATTTACTGAATTGCCATCACCCTACTGTACTGCAACACAAGACACAGTGTTATCCCATCACGATATTCCCCGCCATATTAGGGTTTAAGCCAGACTGAAAGCTTGTTTGAAAGTTAGTATTAAGGGGTTGTAAAAATGGAACGTAGTGAAAATTTGGTTGCTAAATTAGGGTTGGGGTACGCGACCTGATTCTCATATTCCTGAGGTTTGGTGAGTGCCAAGCGTGTCTGTAAAACGTGAGTCGAACTAATATACACGTACTAGAATAGACGTATCCTTCGGTCTATACCTATGTCTAATTACCTGGAATCCATTAACTAGGACCAGGTTAATCAGAAACGATGGGAGTTCATGTCATCCGGGAAAAAGTTGAACTAACTTGCCCACCTCCACACACACACACACACACACACACACACACACACACACACAACTTTAAACAGTGTACTTGGTTCATTTTGACAAATGGATAGGAGTGGGTGGGAGGGGAGAAAAAACAGAAAAGAGCCTGAGTTCTTTATTTCTTTAACGTTTCGACCTACACAGAATCCTTCCATAGAGAGACTGTATAAAAGTGAGGAATTTAGATATATTTATAACACTTCAAATTCAATAGTCCTGCATACAGATCAGTGCTGACATCTAACAAAATGTCATGAACCTAAGATTCTAAAGAAGGGGATAGACAAAAAGATGAGAAAAGCTTTAGAGGCAGCACACCTATGTACAGTACAAAGGAAGTTGTAAATCACAGAGATGGCTTTGTGTTGGTCAGTCAATGCGGCAGGTGCATCTTTGACCTCACCAAATGGGAGGGCATGAGGGAGCAATTAGGCGTAGGAATGTGTGGGGTCAGGTCAAGATAAGACCACCAGCTCAGGTAAACACAATAGAGGAGAAAAGCCAATCAGCTTTGACCACGACAAAAGTCCCAGGAGAGTCCAGTGTATAGATATAGCTAAATTTCTCTTATTTGTACGGTTTCTGAGGATGGACTCTGTGTAGTCTGAAATGTTAGAGGAATAAAGATTTGTCCTGTTTTTTCTCTCCCAACCATTCAAACTGAAACTGTATATTGAACATATAACAGAGAATTACCGAAAGAATGACTATCCACACCATCCCCATAGGTTAAGCTACAAGTTTTCGCGTATGACTTTTTTTT
Source organism: Birgus latro (assembly GCA_018397915.1). Taxonomy (NCBI): domain Eukaryota; kingdom Metazoa; phylum Arthropoda; class Malacostraca; order Decapoda; family Coenobitidae; genus Birgus; species Birgus latro. Next base: position 7,779 of record JAGKTI010037489.1, on the reverse strand, counting down.
TTTTTTTACTCTAAAACCATATTTGCAGAAAATTAATTGTGTTTCATCATGCGGTGTTACAGTAATTTCGAGTCTCAAATCTCGTAATCGTCATCCCTTATTATATTGTTCGTAAATTTAGCTGTGAATCGGGAGTGTAAAATCCATAGACTTTTCTCTCCTGCTTAAATGAGGGGCACGCAAAGACAGGCTGTGGAACGAGAGGTGCCGTTCTTGAAATATAAGTTGATGTTGCACTTGCACTGGAGGAACTATGCACGCCACTTGATTACTACCGTATATAAGAACATAAGAAGAGAGGATAACTGCAGTAGGCCGGTTGGCCCATGCTAGGCAGCTCCTAGAAGAGTAACTGAACTATACTTGGATGAGATAAGGACAGCAAAGAAGAAGGCTCTCCCTCGCCCTCCAAACCCTCCAGCCGAAGCCGGCAGGAAAAAGTCAGAAAGAACACCATGCAGCATAGAAAAACTGGCGTGGACATTTTACAGGAAAATGTGAAAGGAGAATAGAGACTATCATAGTGAAACCTGAAAAGGAAAAAGTATGAATGAGTATTGGTTATAAGATGTTTTTACATTTTTCTCTGTACATTTTCTAACGAGTTAATATCCATTCTATAGTAAGGACACCAAAATTGTACTGCGTAGTCTAAATGTGGCCTTACTAATACTAGATAAAGTTGCAGTATTACTTTTGATGACCTATTGCTCACGCTTCTCGAAATAAATCCTAGGACCCTATTTGCTTTATTTCTCGCATTAATAGACTGTTGCCTTGGTTTGAGGTCGTTACTGACCATGACTCCTAGATCTCTCTCGCATTCCGATTTACTAATTTCTTTGTTATCTAAGTTGTATTTAGTATCTCCAATGGTCTTGCCTACGTTAAGTACTTTACATTTTTCAACGTTAAATTCCATTTGCAGTACCCGTTAAACACCGCTTACAGTATATGGTCAGGTAAGCATATTGATAAAATGTCAACAATATTTAATAGCACTCCATTTCAAGATGTGCCCTCATCATCCCGAGACAGTTCATTGCTAGACGAAGGCCTCTCCCATCTTTGTCCCCTCTGACCTATTGGTTTTTAATCTGTTCCATCCAGTATTACTTATAATTTGTGAATTTTATCTTTCCATCTTGTTTTCTGTCTGCTTCTACCCCTCACCCCACCTCTGCGTTGCCCCCCATTACCAAGTTTGTCCAGCTATTGTCTCATTTACATAAACTGTGATGTACCCATGTCCACTTCTCCTCACTGACCGATGATTATATCCTCTATTTTCGTCTGTTTCCTTTCCAGAAATTTCCCTATATATGATACCTAACAAAATCCTTCCCAGTTGTTGTGCGCTGAACTGTATAGAACATTTAAGAACAGGATAACTGCAGTAGGCCGGTTGGCCCGTGCTAGGCAGCTCCTAGAAGAGTAACTGAACTACTAGGATGAAATAAGGACAGTAAAGAAGAAGGCTTCCCCCCGCCCTCCAAACCCTCCAGCCGAAGCCGGCAGGAAAAAGTCAGAAAGAACACCACGCAGCATAGAAAAACTGTATGGAAGTGATTTGCTAACACGACATAGTACAGTATTCGCTCCATGAACCAGATGTGTTTCTATTTAATTTCTTAATTATTTACTTATGTTTCTCTATCTATATATCTATCGATCTATTTTTTTTTCTTGCTACCTTCACACCTATGCAGCGTACGGGAAATTTTTCGACCTGGGAGAATTCGCCTTAGACTTCATCAGCCCCTCACAGCTCGACTCCATCCCTACGCTGCATAAAAATGACCAATGTAGAGTGATTAGGAAAGAATACAAATAAAAGTTATTGAAGTGAAGGAATAAAACTCCTGTTCGTATTATGTGTAACCATAAATCGCAGCAAAGAAACAAACAGAAAAACGAAATAAATAAATAAATAATAAATAAATAGGAATAAATTTGTGTTCCTTAATCCATTGCAAAAGAGCAGAATAAACAAAGATTCGAGATCAGGTGTTTGTACAGGTAGGAACGGAGTACTGAACCTCCCCTCTAGTATAGCTTAGCAAAACAAAAAGTAATAAATAAATGAATAAATAAAATAACCGGTGCAGTATGGGCTGAAACGAGAATCTTACCCAGTTAAGTTTTATCGTCGCAAAACTCCCCCTAGAATACGACACGGAACAATCAGATTTCCATCCAGGTCCCCAAAGTGTTTTGCTGGGTGAACAGGGACAAAAAAGAAGGAAGAGAGAGAGAGAGAGCTAATATCCATGAGTCTGCCCGGTCCGGGAGTCGAACTTGGATTTTTCTAGTTGTGGACTGGATGTGCTTACCATTCCACCACAGAACCTCATCTGCATGGTTAAGATGATAGTCTGACATGGTTCTGACTACCGCAATTAATCTTTTAAGCCAACGATGTGAAAGCAGGGGAAACATCTTTGCCCATATTATTATTATTATTATTACTGTTATTATTATTATTATTATTATTATTATTATTATTATTATTATAATCGTTGTTGTGGTTGTGGTGGTGGTGGTTCAAGGCTCATTTGAAACGTAAACACCGTAGACAGCAATTTCCTTCTTGCATTCTACCATCCTCCTTTCAGGGGATAGGGAAGTAGAGGGAGTCTATATAACCAGGCAGTAGAGCCGCCCGGTTATATCAATGCCACTACATGAAGGTGACACTCCTTAGCACCATTATGCTCACGTAACAAAGCACAGTGACACATCATTAGTGACAAGTTTAATTTCTGCTTTCAGGTTCCGATCAACGTTGTACAGTACGACTCCTTTCGGCTTCTCTTGGCGATCCAGCTCCATCTCACATTCACCAACACTTTGACGTGGAATTGGTAAGTACAATACTTAATTTATGCTTAACCTTTTCAGTCCGAGGAGTTATTTTGTCTTTTATTCTTGTTAGTTCATGACGATTTCAACCTACACCAGTTCAAGTCAACTGTTCGTTTTTTTTTCTTTAATGAACTGATGACACCTGTAATCTGATGTATGGATTTTTTTTTATTTAATTTGTTTCTCCTTCCTCTGTTCATGTTCAATTAAAAAAATGAAAATAAAACTAAGTAGCAGTGAGTGGGTTAATTCCGGCTCAAGCTAACCTGTGCATTTTGAAAAATCGTCTAAGATTAAAATTTTGAGTGTCAAGAATCAAGTGGAAAATAAATACCGGACTGCAGGGGTTAAAGGCCGTTCTCTAAGTGGCTTTGGAACGTACGTAAACCCTCTTTCTTAGCGATTTATTCTTCATATTAGACATCAAAATCGCCTAGTATGTTAGTGATTCAAACTGCTATATATCGCTATGAGAGGACATAAATAACACGCAAAATAATGTCAAGTTCTTCCTCTGCCACCTAGAATGCGGTCGTGAAGTTTTCCATTCACTCATATTTCTGTGTATGAATATGCCATTATTTTCAGCTTCCCTACTTACTTCTTCAGAGCTGTTGAAAATTTACTGATTTGTGCTCTCTTTCTGTCCATTATTATTATTATTATTATTATTATTATTATTATTATTATTTATTATTATTATTATTACCTACGCCAAGGAGGTTATGTTTTCACCCCTGTCCTTTTGTTTGTTGGTTGGTTTGTGAGCAAGATTGCACAAAAACTACTGGACGGATTTCCACGAAACTTGGTAGAAGAATGGCCCTTGGACCAGAATAGACTCCATTGAATTTTTGTGCGGTTCCGGATAAAGGATTTTTTTTTTTTCACTTTCTTTAACATTGCGAAATAGGGCGTTTTTCGACATCTTTGTAAATTTTTCAGTGAGTATTGCATGTATCTTGACGGAAAAAATCAGGGACATTTAGGATGTTGATATCTAGGAATGTGTACAGTTTGGCGCGGGTGTTACAACTTATAGGGTTATGAGTCTGATATTGGATTAGACTTGATTGAATTAAAAGGAACTGCATGTTGGGCCTTGTCGGAGGTATGCGCTCTACTGAGTGTCATTCTAGTTATTATTATTATTACTATACTGTTATTATTATTATTATTATTGTTATTGTGAATGTGTAAACGGTAAAAACTAGGCGATGTTTTAGAGTTAGAGGAAATTTTCTGATTCATATATTTTCCTTGGTACGAGTATGTAAAAAAAAAAGTTTCAGGACTTGTATTTTCCTTGTTTTCACTAAATTAGTGGTACTATTATGCATGAAAATAGAAGGAAAAGAATAACAAGAAGAAGGAGATAAGGAGGAGGAGGAGAAGTAGTAGTAGAAGAAGTAGTAGAGGAGAAATAAGATGATGATGAAGAAAGGGAAAGAAAATTATTGCCGTAGATTTTGGCGATTTTCTGGTGTAATCTTGCTTGTGGTGACTGTACTGGTTATGTAAGACTACGAAAAGTTGCTGCTTACTTACCCTTTTGAGACCAATCTCTTCTGTAGCCATTGTGACGGTCGATTGCTCTGTTATAGTGCCGACAACTTCTCTTCAGAGTTTACCCTAGTTGTAAAGCTGGATTATTGCACGGTATTTCAACTTTCATACGTAGTTTTTCTAATCCCTCCCCCCCTTCTTTATTTTTTTTTTTTTTACAGCTGTGTTTAGGCAGACTATTATCACTATATGCAAGTGCTTACTGCGTATCGAAATTTAATCAAGTTATTGGAATGCGATGACAGATTTCCACGGGGTTCGCAAACACAGTCAGTTTTTTACATCACTGTCGTTCTTCTCGCGTGACTTACATATTGGGCTGGCAAGTTTCGTAGGTATTCAGTCCGTCCACGATCCAAGTGTAAATTCGTGGGTCGTAAAAGATTAATACTTATGAAGACAAAGGGACCAGTTGTTTAAAGCGTTACGTTAGAGTAAAAGCAGTTTGGTTCCCGTGGTGTTTAGTCCTCATAAATACGAACCTACCAGCTGTTTAAACTGTTGCTGCTTTTCTCGTGTGGATTTTTGTGCGAGTTGCCGGTCTTTTTAGTCCATCCACAATCCACATAATTCAAAACCGTGAGCCGTGAACCAGAGGGCATGTGTGTGTCACCTCCCACGCTGCACCTTACTGACTGTCCCTCCATCCAGAATGTGCCCCACTTATTAGCTTACCGGCCCTCTCACCTCTGTCGCCCATCACGTGACCATCACAATTCACAGCGGGGGAGGAAATGGAGAGAATGGAGAGGGAGACAAGAGAATGGGGTACTGGAGAGAGGGGGGGTTGAGAGGATTAAGGGGTTTAGAGAGGGGGATGAAAGGATGGAGGGAGGGTAGGGGGGATGAGCGCTGGAGGGAGATTAAAGAGAGGGAGATGAGAGGATGAAGGGAGGTTGGGGGGGATGAGAGGATGAGCAATGGAGGGAGATTAAAGAAAGGGAGATGAGAGGATGAAGGGAGGTTGGGGGGGATGAGAGGATGATGGGAGGTTAGTGGGTGATGAGAGGTAAAAGGGAGGTTTGGGGGGATGAGAGGATGGAGGGAGGTTAGAGTGGAGAAGGAGGTATGGGAACGTACAGTACTCAACGTACCCATACATGTCGTGCCTTAGTTATTTATTATTTGATTATTCAATTTACTTTACTACTTTCTCTTTCAGGTTATTCAGACTGGTAGCTTATAGGTAAAGTTTTATAGAATGTAACTTTTCCTTACAGTCTTTCATATAAAATTTCCATGTCAGTTTTTCCATGCTGTTGGTGGTTTTTCTCACTTTTCCTTACCAGTTTTAATCGGAGGGTTTGGAGGCGGGGGGAGCCTTCTTGCTTTACACCTTTATACTTCAGCATGAAGAATTAGATCTTGTAGTCATTGTCTGCTATGTAACAAGCAGCCTCGAAAAGACCATACGGTCTGTTGCTGTTTGCCTTCCTTTGTACTCCTTTGAGAACGGGGAGTACTGGCGAAGGATGATCCAGAAGGGTAGTGAGGGAGACAGGGGTGATGGAGGGAGACCAGAGTGGAAAGAGAGAGGAATGGAGGTTAGATACAGCGAAAGGAGGAGAGATATGAAGAAAACAGGGGAGTATGAAGGAGATAAGGGGTAGGTAGACAGGTTTGAGATGGGAGTGGAGATGACACTGGTGGGGAGTGGTGGAGGAGGGAGGGTGATGGAGAGAAAGGTTGGTTAGGGATAAAATCAGGAAAGGTTGGGGAGAAGAGAGAGAGGGGGGGGAAGGGTGGAGAGGGAGAGAGAGAGAGAGAGAGAGAGAGAGAGAATAAGTGTGTAGGAGAGCTTGGTGAGAAGAGAGAGAAGGGGGAGGATGGCGAGAAAGAATAAGTGTTATAGGAGAGGTTGGGAAGAAGAGAGGAAGAAAGGATGGAGAGGAAGAATAAGTGTGTAGGGGATGCTAAGTATGAGAGACAGGGAGAGAAAAGGCATTAAAGCTGGGAGGGAGAGGAAGAAGAGGCATTTTAGTGATATGGAGAGGAAGAGGAAGAAGAGGCATTTTAGTGATGTTGAGAGGGAGAGGTTGGGGGAGACAGGAAGAGGGGGAATGACGGAGAGAAATAATGAGCATGTAAGGATGTGGTGGGAGGGAGAGAGAGAGAGAGAGGGGGGGGGGGTGTAAAGTGGTGAGGAGGGGTTGGGGGAGAATAGGCAGATAAAACTATTAAGATGAGGGAGAAGGGGGGGTATAAAATGAAGGACAGGGAGAGAAGTGGAGGGAGAGAGGTAATAACATGGATTGCCAACTAGTAAATATTGATCAAGCCATCGTTGCTCATTGGCTGTTGAATGTCGAACATGCGCTATCAAGGACAGATGCAGTTTTTATTTTGTCTGTCTCGTTTTAGAATTTTATGCAAGTTGTAGTGATATGAATGAAGAACGGAAATTTAATGTCGATATACTTTTAGGATTATGTCTCTTTTGGGGTTTCCATCGTGCACCACTGAAGAATGACACAACTTGCATTTGGTTTGTGTTCGTTTTAGAATATTATAAATTTTGTGATATAATCCCAGCAAAAGTAAGAGCAAGAGAAACGCTGATATTCCTTTGGAGAATTCGTTTCTTCTTCTTCTTCCTCTCCTCCTCCTCCACCTCCTCCTCTTCTCCTTGCTCGTCACCTTGCGCCATTGAAAATATAGCGGGTACAGTGTCTTTTCGGTGACCCTGCTTTCTTCAGAATATTTCTATTTTTACTACGTAACCTAAGTACCAATAAACGCTTCCAAAAAATAGCTACTAGATGCGGGAGCCTAAGGACCCTTCAATTAATACCTTTAGGTTTGGTGTGATGTGTCTTCTTAAAAGTCGCTAAAGTCTGCGGGAGTGAAGCACCTCGCGTCCGGTAGTATGTGAGAGACAGGTGGACAGAGGCGATCCAAGAGATGATCTGCACCTTAAAAAAAGAAAAAAAAGAAAAAGAAAAAACACTTACTTCTCTTTGAAATCTGTCTTTTGTGTTATTCCACAACTGGATTTTTACGTTATAGTTTATACGAACGAGGAATGATTTTTTTTTTTTTGGGGGGGGAGATGATCTGTCTTTTCTGTGACTTTTCCTCCTCAGACCTTCCATTGCGAGAGGGGAAAAAATCATACAGAAGAGGTTACGGTTTTCCTCCCACTTAGGCCAAGCTACTCTATCAGGCTACTTGATGTCGAGTGTTTACGTAGCCCTGGGATTATACGATTAGGTGGCTGAGTGGGCTTAAGTGACAAGTAGTTACCAAGCAAATAACAGGCGAGGGTATGGTACTGAGTGACGGTGGTTGTAGGCATGAAGGCCGATAGTGGTAGTGGTGGTAGAGTTGAATGGTGATAGTGGTAGTGGT
>JAGKTI010037488.1:0-10883 GCA_018397915.1 Birgus latro | reverse complement strand
TGTGTGTGTGTGTGTGTGTGTGTGTGTGTGTGTGTGTGTGTGTGATGTATACACATATCTGGTAAGCGCTGGAATATGATCAAGATAAAGAAGAGAAAAGGAATGAATATTATAATACAAATCTAACACGAAAACCATGACATACAAGAGGACATGAAATACAAAGAAATAGGAAGAGATGAGAAAATAAATAAAGCGAGAAGACAGAAAGGAGAGAAAAAACATTAAAAAGGAAGAGATTAGAGAAAACGGGGAAAAAAGGAGAAGCGAAAAATTGGGAAGAATGACTCAAGGAAACGGTGGTAAGAGTTTTAGAGGAAGAAGAAAAAATAAGTGAGAGCCGGAAGCTGAGAGTGAAGGTTAGAGAGAGAGAGAGAGAAAGAGAAACACAGGTCACTTGGTTCCTAGGAAGTGGTCAGGCCTTAATGCTAAAACACGTAAAGTAAAACGAGAGGGAGAGAGAGACGAGGAGTGTGGCATGAGGGAGAGGGAAGAGAGGGGGAGGAGAGGGGCAAGTGGAGCCAGTATGAGACGGAGTGGGGGAATAAGAGAGGGGAAGGGAGGAGAAGGTGGAGAGCGGGTAGGAAGGGAGGGGTTATTGGGGTGACAGGGATAGGAGGGGAGGGGAAGGGGTTGAGAGAAGGTGAGAGGGTGATGGGGGATTCAAAGTGAGACCATGGCCAGGGCAGGAGAGGTGGGAGGGGGTTCGGGAGGCAGCATGAGAAAGTAAGACGATAAATAGAAGGGCGCCGTCAAGCAGCCACCGCAGTTCCCGCTCACACTCGCTACAATGCACCGTCTGCTGGCCATCCTCTTCCTTGGTGAGTCTCTTCTACTACCCCTTCACCTGACACCGCCGCACCGAGAGAGCGAAAGAGACAGGGAGATAGAGAGAAAGGGAGAGACAGCGTACAGTGAAGCAGCAATATGGGCATCTGAAAACCGTCTTGCACAATCGCCCATATGTGTAAATTTAAGTGAATGGCCACAGTCGTCACCGCAAAAGAGCATGGGCCTTTAATTCTCGAATACTTTTACAACTGTGGCACAAGATGATTCCACGCAATTCATCAGATGACCAAGAGAGTTAATTGCTTTACTCTACAAAGACGTCATATCTATTTTTTATTTTCACTACCGGTACCTCCTAATGGTTTCATTTAAACTCTGGGGAAGTCTCTTGCAGTGAAGGAGTTAGATAAAACCTCCATTAATCTTCACTAAGGAAAAACTCCCCAGACTTAAAAAAAAAAATCCACAATTGGCAGACGGGGTTAAAGTCCCTTCTATTGTTACATTAGTGGTAGAAAGTAAATGCTTAAGAATTACCATAAAAAGGGAGCAAGTATTTACCTTTTGCTTAATTCGCGTTGGTGGCACGAGGTAAAGAGACTCCAGAAATACAATCAAAATGCCAAAAAGAGGCAAAGACGTCAACCTCTAGCCTATTTTTGCATTAGAGACACAAAATACATGAATCGGAACTACCAGCATACATCACCGTCTATTAATTATTGTATAGTTTGCATAGGTGAGACAGGACAAATAGGTACGTCGAGATTATTATTAAAAATGCCGAAAAAAAAAAGCTCTGGGGTTAAATTCTCGCCTATTCAACATTAATGGCACATGATGGATGTCAAAGAATTACCCACCAAACCCCGGCCTATTGTTGGCTGGGTGAAGGAGTGAGAGTGAAAGTGGTCCGTCTCACCCTCAGCCAGCCGGCCAGTCCTCTCGTGATTTTATAGGTCAGGGGGCTTCGTAACACCTCTTCCTTGGCTACTTATTTCGCACGTTGCACCTTATCATCCTCTTGTGTGCCTTTCATATCGTTCTGACATACGGCATCAATGACATGCAAGTGGAAAAGAAGGGTGCCATGTCCGGAATGAATGGCTAGTGAAAAGGTGTTGCGAAACCTCCAAAGCCTGAATTACGACCCTGTTCCTGTTGTTTATCTTCCCCTGTCTTTTACGCAACAATAACCCGCTTTTTAATAACACAACGGAACCCACAGACAGGAGGGTGTATGTGGCTCCATTGTTCGGCCCGGGAGAACAATACGGCCATCATAACTGGCATTTATCGGAATCCTTGTATACAAATTCTTGCCGACGCTGCTGTTCAGTCACGTACCGGGTGTTATAATGCTCAAAAGTCATCCGCTGCAGTTGCTTGTTCAATCGACACTCAACCAGGAGTGTGTATTATGTTCACTGGTCTTCATTACGCTGAATATCTGAATCCATTTACTTATTTACAGCATTTTCTTTCATTTCATCGGATCTGCTGACTATTTTTTTTTTTTTTCGTGCGTACTGAAAATTCTTACTACAGTCCAGTCATTTTAATTTGGTCCAGATTTTCGCCCTTTTGTGGCTTATTTCATGTAACTCAGTGGCAGAAAAAGACATTGCTACAATTTTACGTTCTTACCATATAGCATCTTTGTTACAAGCATCATATTTCACTACTGACCTATTGATACAACTCAACTATCGAGATGGGGAGAGAGGGCAATTTTAGGCCAAGTTAAAATGAAAAGAGAATAGTCAATCTTGTCGTGGCGAGTATATTGGGAAACGCTTTCTCTGCCGGCCGGTCTTGCAGGAATAACGGTACTTCAAGGCCCTCCATCTTCACTCAAAACTCTACGGACAAAACATTCTTATTTCACTTGCGCTTTTCCCTTCAATCTGGAAGTCATTTACGTCGCTTTGAGTCGTATTTCAAGTGGCTTTGGAGATTCGTAATGCCTTTTCTTTAGCGATTTATTCTGCATATTGTACCTCAGTATCCTCTTTTTTGTTATTGATGCAAACTATATTAGTATTAAAGCGCACTGGAAAGTATGTGAATGAATGTTGAGAAGTAATCCGCAAATTAATGGTACTTGCTTGCAGTCAGTGAGCCCTATGCAGTATTGTGCGGAGCTTTGTTGATGTCTCTGAGCGTCTTGTTTTGAATGTAAGATAAGAACCGTGATAGTTGTTGAGACAGAAGATGCTTCTCTGTGTGAATGTAGAAAGACGAATCGGCGAGGAAGTTAAGTGCCTGCGAATAGTGATATAGGAGATAAATGTGCAACAAAAGTGTAAAGTGGAGGAAAGAAAAGTGGCTGGCGCTATGAAGGACTTGATACTAAAAAAAAAAAAGTCTGAGTGTGACAGCAAGAAGATTGCATTTGGGACTTTCAATGTCCATATTGGCGTGGCATAAAAACGAAGAATCAGGAGTTAAGAGTAGTGTAGATGGGGTTCCTGATGAATGTGTGTAGAGTGCAGAGAGTGGTTAGGATAGGAACTAATTTGATTAACTAAACATGTGGAGAATAGGGTTGAAGAGATTGTGTTTAGATGGTACGACCCTATGGAGAGCACAGATGTGAAGAGGGTTGTGAAAAAGATTTTATGCAGTGAGTCAGAAGATGGGAGAAGGCGTGGTAGGCCAAGAAGGTGAATATAAGCAGTAAATGAGTATATATGTGATAAAGCTAGGTATGGAGGTTGATAAGGCTAGCGAACTGGCAATGGATCTAAGAAGCTGGACGAATTTTGCACAGAGGAGTAACAGTAAACTGCAAAATCACGTCATCAGTTTGAATGGATTAAGTTTTCTTCCCCTCACCAAGTTAATCTAATTCCTCCTCCCCCACCCTCCTCCTCCCACAGGCGCTGCCGCAGCCCAACAATTCTCCTGTCCCGCCGATGATGGGTTCTACCGTGACCCCAACCAGTGCGACAAGTACTATGACTGCTACCGCGGCACCATGACCGAGAAGCTGTGTCCTGATGGCCTGGTGTTCGACGACGCTCAGGGCCCACGCGTTGAGCAGTGCAACTACCCCTTCATCGTTTCCTGCCCTGACAACTCCATCCTCCGTGAGTGGCCATTTCCTTATTTGTATGTGATGACATTGCCAATTTTATCCCGTAAAACAACTGATTCCATCTACTCAATGCCATCTTCCTGTTTGATGAACCAGACATTTTCATCTATTCAGTTCCAGTCATTTTATGTTTTGAAACAGATAATTTCATCTGATAAAACAACCAGTTTCAACGTCGGTCCTCGATATGTCACGTGAGGAGCAGCATGCTAGTAAAAAACTCACTATCTGCAAATTGAACATAATTTTGGACGTTTCAAAGTCAACCTATCCAGCAGTATACACAGCAGAGAAAGTTTTGTACTGCTGAAGAGGAACACTGTTGCTTCAGAAACGACAAAATAAAAGTTTTATCAGCAAACTGGATCATTACTAAAATTTCATCTTCCTGTATGAGGAAATAGCTAACTGTACCTTCCTGTGGCAAAGCTGCCATTTCCGTCTTCATATGCGATACAACGTAGTTACACATTCTACGCTAAATTTAGTAACCTAGCAGTAGCACACACACAGAAAATACTAAGGGATTAAGCGATACCAAATGAACTTTCGCAGGCACGGGGGTCAATCAGTAGGATAATCATCTTTTCCACATCATTATTTTTTAAATCACGTTGACATTTTATGGAAAAGATGTAAACTTAAACTTACCGAAATGCCCTTAGCACCTACGGAAACTTACTTGGCCAGGCTTCTCTGACTGATCTTCAATGTCAAAATTTGAGTATCGCATGTCACCCCCATCCTCTCCACTATCATCTGTCGTAACTTAGCATGTTACTCTCACAACTACTGCATTCTTCAGCAAAATCTCATGTTGGGTTCCTTGCTTCACTGACTCCCTCCAGTCACATTCATATTTTTCATTCTTTCTCTCTTTCGCATATTCACATTAATATGTTTTTGCATTTAGTCTATATGTAGTCATCGCTCCGTCTGTCACCCCGTCCAGAAAGTACCCACATTTCCCTTGTCTCAAACCTTTCAGTCGTTCAAGTACACTTACGACCAAAGTTCACCAGAACTTTCCTGCCGGCTGCGGCGATGTGGGGTGCTAAATGTTTTTATCTGAAAGCAATACGAAGCACCCAACAAACGACTGTGAGAAAGAAGAAAACTGTCTGAAGTTCCAGGAGGGATGAGAAATATGGAAGGGAGGACACAGAACTAGCACAAGATTGTCGAGAAAACTTCTGCCAGTGACAGCACTTGTAGCAATTTCATTATGGATAATACTATAATGATTTAATCAGCATATGGAAATTTTCAAGTCAAAAAGTTGGGTCACACGCCCAGTTTTTAACTAATCCAAGGAGGCTTTCTAGCACCTCTTTCTTGGCGCTTTATTCTGCGTACTTTACAGGTGTCTTGCATCTTATTTGTCTTTTCAATATCGACACAGAATGCATGAAAAACATACGAAGGATTACTAACACGTCATATGCAAAAACGAACTGGTAAGGAGGAGGCGCAGGGGAAATTCCAAAGTCTTTATGAAGGCAGGCCAAAGGGTCGTATGGTGCAGGGTTAAAGAAGCTCCCTAGCACCTCTTCCTTACTAGATTTTTTTTTCCTGTCGTTGGTAAAGTTAATAAATTTTTTGTATGTACACATGCAATGGCAATAAACAAGACAGACGAGAATAATCACGTACGCATGCAAAATAAATCGCTGATGAGGAAGTGTCAGAAAGATTCCTAAACTGACGACACCATAACCCAAAGTCTCATCACTGTACTATCCCCTGGCATCTTAGCCTTCAAAAACATCTATTCTGTGAAAATTATCATTCCATTTCTATTCAGCTACGTCTCATCACTTTCCAGCCCTGTCTGCAACCCACCTATCCTCTGCCTCATACTACATTCCGTATCCTGACCTTATTCTTTCAAGCCATTAAAATCCTTATACAAACACCCCATCTTCTATCTTAACCTCCTTACTTCAAACAAAAATTATACACGTCTACAAACACACCATCCCCTATCGTAACCTCTATATTTTCTATATTTTCCCCGATCATAACCTCCCTATTTCCATTCCTCCCCAGAGCAAGCCCAGCCCGTCGGTATTGAGTGCCCCCGCATGAACGGCTACTTCGAGCACGAGGACCCCACCAACTGCGTCGACTACTACGAGTGCACCGGCGGAGTCCCCGTCACCCGTACTTGCGCCGCTGGTCTTGTGTTCGATGAGTTCACCGGTACCTGCCAGTGGGAACACACCGGAATCCGTTCTGGTTGCATCGCTAAAGTCAGTAAGTAGCAATAATACTCCCTGCAAAATTACCCTAAGGAACTTCATGTAAACCTCTGTCACGCCCAAGTAGCAACACACCCTGCCAAAACATGCTAAGAATCTCCATATAAAATTATATTACACCTAAGGAGTAATACACCCTGCCAACAACATCTTAAGTATCTTCATGAAAGAACAGTATGTCACGCCTAAGTAGCAACACATTGCCAAAACACTCTATGGGTCTTGGCGTAAGGCTTTGCAACGCCTACTTAACAACACACCCTGCCAAAACACGGAAAGGATCGATATATACGTATGCCATCCCCTAGTATCAACACATCCTGCTACAAAAACACGCTAATGCTTTTCACACAAAAGTATGTCAGCGCGTTAAGTAGCAACACACCCTGCCAAAACATTCCATGTGGAAATTCCTTTTGCGAAATCAACAGCGTGACGACATCATCAAGCCATTTCAAGCTAACAAGTATCCTCAGTAATATTTGCTTTAGTTTTAGATTATTTTCATACCCGAGATCGAACCTAACGACGATTCCAGACATAATCACTGACTTACTCTTTAACTTACACATTCCTCTTCGCATCTGTAAGGACACAATATACATAAAGAAATCCACACGTGAAGATAAAAGAAAACAATTGATACCTTTCATAGCCGCATCCACCCCAGCCGTAACCACCACCCCAACACAACCCAAGAGGTTTCAAATGTTTTTTGACACGCTTCTCAGACACACCCAAGATGCACACCACACACACAGACCTCAGGAGCTCGACAGACACGTCCCTAACACACACCACACATACCACCAATACCCCCCACCCCTCCACACACAGTCAAAATGGCAACGTTTATAAAACTCTACGGTTGCAACTTGCCTGATTTCACCTCTCAAAAAAGTACAGTGACACAGTCAGTAAGAAAGTCAGTGACACAGTTGGGGACACACACTGAATTTGGCTGTTCCTGTGGGTGTGGAAAAAAGTCCTCAAGATCCGCACTAAAAACTGTGTGAAATGTATGTCATGATTGAGAGTGACTTCCTATTACTAGCATCCAAAATGATCTCTTAAATCTGGTGACGTATTACCCATTTCATTCATACAACCACCCAACGGAATAATTCAGTGTAGTGAAGGGGTTAATGAACGTAAAAAAAAAAAATCCCCACCAACTAGAAAAGTCTCCCCAAAACTGATTTAAAAATCGCCTGGGGTTTACTTCTTTTTTTTTTTTTTTTTAAGTCACCAGACTGAAGGGAATGGTGTGCTATGATTTTTTTAAATATTACCTAACACTATATCGTAATATATTGTTACCCTGAAACACGACACAGTGACGCATGAATGCAGTAGTGAAGTGCGAATATGCGTCCTTGCTGCTGTCGTGTCATTAACATCTTGGAGCGGCCCATGCAGTCAGTCACACCCTAAGGTTTTTCGGACGCAATTTACTTCACTTGCGTACTCTATAGCTACACCCCACATTACGACCCCCGTGGTCCTGTATCTATACAACATCTTTATTTTCGTTACTACAGGTACAATGTATTTATCTCTTGCATTTCTCAGGCATGTAGTCAGTGTACCAAGTTATGATCGTCTCTCTTACTCGTTCCATTTACCCCATCCGCATTCTCCCCCCCCCCCCCCCCCCCCCCCCCCCCCCTCCCCTCCTCCCCCCCCCCCCCCTCTCCCTCCCCCCCCCCCTCCCCCCCTCCCTCCCCCCCTCTCTCTCTCTCTCTCTCTCTCTCTCTCTCAATTTCCACCCTTCCCCCAGTCGCTCCCCTTTCCACACGGGTTCATCATCAACCAGAGAGTTAATGATCCTAACCCTTCTTCTTCCCTATCTCCCCCTACCTCATCAGCACCCCTGATAACCTTCCTTTTCCTCTGTCTTCATCCTTGATAGTTTTTTTTTTTTTGTTTTTTCAACATCCAGTTGCTTTTTTTTCTTTCTGTTTCTTTTCCTTTCTCCCTATAGCAGTCCATTTTTTACTTTCTAATTTTTCCATATCTTTCCTTTTAGTTGTCCACCTCTTTACTTCATTTTCTTCCTCTAGTTTTCTTTTTTCTCTTTCTACCTTTTCCTCTTTTCTTCCCCTCCAGTTGTCCTCGCCGACGGCTTCAGCTGCCCCAACATCACCCAGATCCACACCAACGGCCAGGAGCTCGACCACTCCCGCCATGTGAAGCCCGATGACTGCCGCTTCTTCTATGTGTGTGAGGATGGCAAGTACCCCAGGGAGGTGGGTTGCCCCATCGGTACCGTCTTCAACGCCGACACCCTCAACTGCGACTCCCCAGACAACGTGCCCGAGTGGTGAGTATTGTAATCAACTGTAGTGTTCACGTAGAGTTTGAGGGTCCAACTGCAAGCTTTCTAAGTCTGAGCTAGATGATGTCCTCTGAAGAGCTGCTTTGGCCGCCAACTGCGAATGCTTGGGTCGTGAAATTTGGTTGGCAAAGTACGCAGAGTTTTACAAAGACTCGTGCAGACAGCAGCGAAACAGCCACTTCTCTGGCATGGGAATGGTCTTTTGCAAGAGCTTTCCTTTATTTCTCTAGCCCACACGTTCCTCCAATGCTAATTTAACAGTACACTCCTTTACAACCTACCTTGCCTCTCTTTCAGTGCAATCTATTAAAACTCCTATAACAGTCAAGCTCCTCCAGTGTTAACAATATTTTCTCTCCTCCTCCACAGCGCAAACTACTACCCATCTGATCCCCAGGAAGGCCGCGTCGTCCTCGGCTTGTGAGCAGTTACCAAGACACTCCCAAGATGACGCCAGCTACCCTGCGTTAGTGAGCGTGTGTGAGCGTGATAAATAGTGACGTGTTAGACCAATAGATGTCAGCACCACATTTTTTTTTTTAGACATAACGTCAATTGCGATACGAGTCAATCACAGTTAAATCCCTCATTGATAAAAGCTCTAAAGTCTCCCCATAAGTCATTCATTTTCCCCAATTCAGATTCACTAGGTTATAAGACGTAGCTGCAAAACATTCATGGCATTATTTTTCGACTTTTTTTTTTTTTTTGCATTTTTTGCCATATCTTGTGGTGAGTGACCCGGCATGCCTAGTCACCAGCCGGCCGTCACGTCAAACCACTTTCAAATGTCACCGGAAAAAGCCAATATCATATTTTTCTTTTTCTTTTTCTTTTTTTTTAATTATGAATTTTGAAGACAGGTTCAACATCTTTTTTTTTTTTTTTTTTTTAGCTTCCCAGTGTGATTTCATAATTGTTCGTGTAAATGATTGTACAGATCCTACCCGACTATCTATCCTATCATATAGTTTCTCCTCAAATAAACGTACCTTTTGCTATCAGTTTCTTTCTACAGCTATCCACCCTTGCTCTCTGAAAAATATTCTTCCAGCTTCATAAGTCTTGAATTCAGTCTACCACTCTACGTCCTTATTCATCTACTTGTTCTGGGTTCATAAAGTCTACCCTAATCTACCTACCACTATACATCCACTCTTATTCGATCTGATCTTTTGCCTTCTATTGTTATTTATGCCTGCACACACACACTTGTTGCGTGCACACAAAATAAAGGAAAAACAATGGATTGGTGTGATTTTACTTTCCTCGTGCACATAGTAACGAAGTATACCATACTCATTTCTCTATGCCTATCTATCTATTTACTGCCAATCGCCAAATTCCCACAAGCAAATGGAATGACAGGGACAAAATGCCTCCATGGCCTTATTATTAAAACTAAGTGTACGAGGGTGCCAGCAGGTCCCTAGTTCTTGACGGATGATCAGCCTTCATCCCACTTAACATAGCTTAGTCGGCAGCAGTATAGTTTAGTCAGCAGCAGTACAGAAATTTGGCCAGACATGTTCTGTAATAACATGCTTTGGAAACTCTCGAGAATTAAGTGCTTACATCTTGCTGGAAAAGGATTCTTAGCATTTCCCCCTTTTCGGAGATTTATTTTACATAGTACATCCAAATAATCTCCGTACGTTAGTGGAATCGAAACAACGATACGGCTTGCAACAGTCATTTACAAGAGGAGATTACGGTGTCACTGGCAAAATAATCAGACGGGAGAGAAGTACTCTATTTCAAATTTCCACACCAAAGAGAAAATATGACCCTATGATAAAACGTACGAGGGACTTCTTGTTAGTGTTCAAGGTTCATCTAATCGTGAACCCGGTGGACTGCAGGCTGAAGCTGCCCTTCTCCTGCAGTCCACCATCCTCCTTTCGGGGGATAAGGAGAGAGGTGAGGGACATTTAGAAAAGGGTTAAGAATAATATGGTTACAGTTGTAATGATCAGCTCCATCAATTTGCATTTTGACTATATTGCTATGTACGCTAGAATTAGACGATTTTGTTCAGCTCTAAGAAGTCCAAGAAATGTCAAAAAAGTTGCTAGGGCAGCCTGGCACACTAACCTAAGGTTAAGGGGTCGATAAAGTGGATAAATGAATAAATGGATGGGCAAGAAATATGGATGGGCAAGAAATAAACACGTTTGCAAAATGGGAACAGTGACCTACGTACGGGTATGGTAAGTCGGGTTTTTCCCATCCAAATTCCTCACCTTCACCGTAATGAGGTCAAGCTTAACTACCTAACAACCCTCTCACCTTCCCCTCCCATCACCCCACCCAACAAAAAACTCCCCTCCTCTCTGTCTCTCATTCTATGCTAAACTCTCATCCCCTCCTTCTTCCATCTACCCTCCCTCCT
>JAGKTI010037487.1:0-10883 GCA_018397915.1 Birgus latro | reverse complement strand
TATATTTTCTATCCCAACCAGTTTATCCAGCTTGGTTTATACATTTATTACTTATCAAGTTACTGTAATGCAAGAAATTTTATAGACTGCTTCACAGTTTGTGGTTTACATATCCAAATGATTTAAAGTTAACTGCATGTGTTGGGTATTATTATTGTTTTTAAGTTTATCTCATGAATTCGGCCTTATTTTTGTTGTACTGTATTTATTATTTTAAGGACAGTTCCGAAGGCATATCTGGTTGTTACTGTAGTTATACCTTATCAATAAGCTTGGGGCTGCTTGGTGTACAGTGTAATTTATTTCTAGCTCCTGAACCTGTCTTACAGGTAAATCAGGCCTTTATTTACATCTGTATTTATTGATAAGGAAGATTTTGGGACATATATTTTTAAATATAGGATGCATTTCCAGGGAATATTTTTGGGATATGTTTATCTTATAATTAATTTTCATAATTTAGAGGATATGTTTATGGGATATATGTAAGGGCCATCATGAATGGATTTTTCAATGCTTATTTTGTAGGATTTTTGTAGCGAGCACTGAAGAACAGGAAATACTGTATACGTATTATAGGATAAGTTTCTAAGTAGCATTTTAAAAGTGAAAATATACTTTATTTTAGGGTGTATTAAAACCATGTAATGGAAAGACTTTGTCTTTTGGTATTTGTTGCATAAGGAAAATTTCATTATGTTTATTATAGGCTGGTGAAATAACCCAAATTCATCTCAGCTTTATAGATTTGAATTTTGACTAGATTCCTTAGGGAGGGAGATCCAAGGAATTGGATGACTTGGATAATATGTGAATGAATAGGTTCTCTTTCACCGTGTACTGTACAGATAGTTGTTTTATGTTTTCTTTTTCCTATATCTGTAGTTTGTACTGGGAGAAGGGCTTGAAAATTTAAGAGGGCACGAATACTGAGTAAACTGAAACGGGTCCAGGTCCGTTTGACTGGGAACTTTGTTGATAGTAATCATACAGTTTCATATTTCTGGATTTTCTCCAGTCATATTGGGAGGTGTTTTACCGAGTGAATACATGATCCATTTCACTGGGCAGTCTGTTAAAGGAACTCCTGCTTTTATGATTTACTGTTCCTCTTTCTAGATTTTCACCAGTGCTTAATGGGGGAGGGGGGAAAGCCTGGAACTTTGGGGAGTGAGTGTAAGTGATACGTTAATGGATGCTTAACTCATTTTGCTGGACACCCTGTTGATAGTTCAACTATTTTTATGCTTTCCTCTTACTCCATCTTTACCTTACACACTCCATTTATTGGAGCAAAATAAGGCTAAGATGGTGGTGCTCCTGCTGATGATGATGGATATTGGACCAAAGTAAAAATGGGATTCACATATTGGTGGGAAACAGTCAGAATGGTTGTTGTTGAATATAGGACCAAACAATACAGAAAAGACTGTTGTTATAGACTAAGGATTCCAACTGGCAAATTGAAGGTAGGCTATGTGTTAAGGAAGGCCAACAGAAAAGGTAAAAAATTAGCAACTCCCCGGTAAACCTGTTGTTGCTCCTCCAGTGTGTTGTTTCATTTTGTGCATGCCTGCTTTTGTGTAGTTTGGTGCTGTTTCACTCACCCATGTTTTTATTTTTTAATTATTTTTTTTGTACTAAGTTTAATTTTTCCTTTGTTATTGTTTTACTTATTTGGTCAGGCTGCTACATTCTCAGCCCCACTGACGTAAGAATGCCATATAGAGTTTTGACCATTTATATACTTTCATAAGTTGCATATCAAATGAATACCATTAGAAATTGCTTAGTAGAACAAAGATATTAAATGCCACTACCAGTGATGCTGATACATAATGAGACAGATCTAATGTTGTCGGAACTTCTATCATCTAAACATGTAAATACACCTTTAAAAATTAAATTCTAGCTAGTTATTTACACTCATTCTGGCTACTCTCACCTCTAGACAGTCTTATATAACTTCAGAAAGACTCAAGATATTAAAATGATCTTCATTAATTATTGACCATTGATACTGTATAGTGGGGGAGAAAAATTATTTTTTATTAATTATTGACAGAACAACTATAAATGTATGGTCAGTGAAGAGTATGTAGTTTTCTGGCAGTTTGCTGTAGAAATGCTCATTTTTTCGTGTGTGTGTGTGTGAGTGTAGAGCTGTAGTTAAGTTGTAGTGCTTGTTGTGGCCACCAGGATCACCCAGGCTGTGGCAGTGTGGGTGTAGGAGGAAGCCGACCCCCAAGTCAACTAAGTCAACAGGCTTCCTCAGGCTATGGATCCACACGCAGTAGGAAAGATGACGTGAACCTCAATCAGTCATGTGCGGAGGAGGGTTCAAGAATCTCTGGTAAGCGGGACGGGGCAACACAGGATGAAGTGGGGTTCAGTCGTGTAAAGAGGCAGAATTCCGAGTCCTATGGGTCAATGAGGAGTACAAATGAAAAGCCAGCAAAGAGTGCCCTTGCTAGAACTGCAGCCTACTTCTCAGTGAGACTTCCTGGAGTTAAGAGAAGAACCAAGAAGAAAAGTACCAGTGAAGAGGACCATCAGATGATTGATAAGCAGCCGGCCATACGGACAATGCCCATTAAGGATGGTGCACCTGGCCCTTCCACATCTGTCAGAGATGGTCAGAACGAATGTCAGACTACCCAGTTTACCTCTGAGACCAAACATACCATCACTACACAACCTGATTTCAATACCCTTACGGTTGAATCCAGCCAAACTTCCAAGCTCACAGTCCTAGCAAGACCCCAGTCTAGAGCCGAGTCAAACAACAACTCAATTTACAGTGAAGGGTCGACCAGTCAGTGTCATGCTCATCCCCCATCCTCTAGCAGAGTGATCAATAATGACCCCTCTTCCGACACAAGAATGAATGATGTTCCAGAAGTCTCCGAAACCTTGCCTGTCCCTGCCCCACGCAATGGCGGAGGAGGCAGAGTCAAGCATACTTACCAAAACATCCCCCTGCCAACCAAAGACAAAAACATGGGTGGACCACAGCCTCAAGCACTGCCACCACAACCGACCCACCATCCACTTCCACCACAGCAACCCTACCCTGTCTTGCCTGAGGTTTGTTTGTTTGTTTGTTTTTTAAGTTTGTCTTGGAAAATGACCCTCACTGCTTCTGTTGAACCTTACTGCAGTCCCTTCTTCCCCATCCCCAGTCCCTGTACAGTCTTGTCAATAAAAGTTAGTCCAGCAAAACTTAGCTACCCACCCCTGGTGCCCAACTGTATTTAGAAAATTTCCCATTTTTCTTTTTTTTTTACACAGAAATTGGGGTTTAGCGATGAAGGTCATTTACCCATGGATGTTTCCTTTCTTTTATAATGTTTACTCAACATGACTGATTTATCTTTTGCACTTTATCTTTGAGTCTAATCTGCCTTTTGTCTCTCTCCATTCTTTCTCTCCACGCATAAGCAGGGAACTGGCATCTATGTTGCCACCGTTCTTGTTTATGTCCCACGTGAGTCTATTTTTCAATATTTTCTATATAGTCTGCTTTTTTTTTTTTTTACCATCGTGATTTGCTTAGCAATTGTTGTAGCTTTGAACATTACTGCTACCTATATGATTACACTAGGCATAAATGTGTGTTTTCTCATTGATCTAAACTTTACTAACTTAAATGTTTGTAATGTACTTAAAATTTTCTTGTTTATGTGACTAACATTACTAATACCTGGCATGCGTTTGTCCATGTGTGTTTTGCAGAACCGAAAGAACACCAGCTACGGATCAACTCAGAATCCTACGCCTAGTTCCTCATCCTCCTCTTCGTCTCCCTCCTCCAGCCATTACCAGTATCAGCCACATTACCAGAGAAACCACCCTCCTACCCTCTACAAACAGTATCCTTCATCCTCATCATTAAAGGAGACACATCATCATCCTCCAGGCTCTTACAACAATGCCTCCTCCTCATCCCGTCAGCCATATTCATCCTCTACTTACCCACACAGACTTGAGAACCAATCACATCCTGCCACGTCATACCCCAACAGCCAATCACACACAACCACGTCCTACCCCAACAGCCAGTCACACACCACCGCACCATACTCAAACACTCAATCACATCCTGCCACATCGTACCCCAACTCCCAGTCACATCCCGCCACGTCATACCCCAACTCCCAATCCCACGCCTACCCTCCCAACACCCAGGCTCCCCAACACCACAAATATGGCCCTGGGGTGGTGTATGCAGATCTCAAACTCCCGCGAAATGGACAGCCCCATCATTACCGGCGCGACCTCAACACAGAGTACGCCATCCTACAGTTTAATGGTCCTATTGTAGGGCAAGAGATCGACGTTTGAGAGAGGTTTGTGGTGCATGGTACAGCTTAGGGAAAGGAAAGTGCATTGAGGATCCAGAGAAACTTATGGTGCATGCACTGTGTGGAAGAAGGAGGTTGTGGTGCATGAACAGTCTAGGGGGAAAATGTGGTGAGCCTGAGAGGAGACTGGTACTATTTAGAGAGTAGAAGATGTATTAGACTAGTAAAAGTTTGCAATGCATGATTGGTTAAGGGAAAAATGGGAAAATAAAATGTTTTAGAGAATTCGCAAATGAATGTAGATTCTTAGGAAAAACGTTTGAGAGAAGATAGGTGCAGTTACAGCCATCAGGAAGGGTGGGAGGGAAAGTATCCAAACACTCGAAGCATCACACAGTAACACGCAACAAACAAAATATTTGAAAAAGAACTGGAAAGTTATATGATCACAGTATTTTAAACTGAATAGGCAGGTTGCCAGAGATCGAGCGACATGGATGTCGGGCTTCACTTGCCCATGTCCACTCCATTGAGATAGAGGGACGAATCTTTACAGCTTTGAAAGCCGCCATTAGGTGACCAAGGCCGATGCATGTAAGCATGTTGGAGCCTTTATAAACGAAACGAGATGATACGAGCCGCCATTAGGTGACCAAGGCCGATGCATGTAAGCATGCTGGAGCCTTTATAAACAAAACGAGATGATACGAGAACCCAAGGACGAAATTACAATATTTTGAGCTGTAAGACGAGCTGCAATACAGTTATAAAAGTACTGAGAGAGGCAGATTGTAATAAGTCATTCCACGATGACAGAATCTATAATGTTATTCTGAAATTCATGTCACTCATTTGTTGATTTTTCCTTTCCGCCAACTGTACCCTCTGGTGACCATTCTAAATAACAGAATCTGTATTGTTTATTCTTAAATCTGTTATATACAACTGTTTGGATACTTTTTGCTCCCTGACTTCACCTTCAAAAAAAAAAAAAAAAAAGATGTCTGTGGTGCATGTGCCCATCTTAATAATATACATACAAAGATACCAATAAATGGACTGTACACTTAAAAGAAGCGACATAGCTTGAAAAGTTGCCAGTCTTATTGTGCAATTGATTTTCTGTATTATTTACAGCATTTCTCTCAGGGTTAAGGTGATTCTGCTCTAGAATGTACTGGGATTATTTCATGTTATTTGAGTTAGATTGTGCTTATTATTATTATTATTATTATTTGATAATTTCATCATCCATATGTCAGTCATACTGTTTTGGTGTTGGTAGGTTGATGTTAGTGTTGCTGGAGCATAGAAAATGTTATTTCGGTATGTTTACATTTTCTTGATGTGGGATGGGTTTATTTTTACCAATATTTCCTTAGTTTTCTCCTTCGTAATGCATCTTCTCTTTTGGCCTTGCTGTTGTCCTTCTTCCTCCTCCGCCTTTTCATCTTAAATCTTGATCTTAGTTTTCACACTACCATTTCCCTCTCTCCTTCCCTCCTCCCCCCCTTTCTTCTCTGTCCCTTTCTTTCCTTTATGCTCTCATCCCATCTGTCTGCATTCCCTCACCGGTCTTCACAGTTTTATTTATGTTCGTCCTCATTATCGTTATAATATCATCATCGTTCCTCTTCGCCCTTCCGTCTTCATCATCCCTTCCACTTTCTTTCCCCTCCTCCGTTTCATTTCTTTCCTTCCAAGCTCACTCGCATTCTCTTCCTCCTATTTTCCCCGACTCTCATCCTTTATCTCCTCCTCATTCCTCTTCTCCCATATTCCTCCCACTCTCTTCCTCTTACTACTCAGGCGTTTCCCACCCATCCTCTTACTACTCAGGCGTTTCCCACCCATCCTCCTACTCTCTCTCTCCTGTCTTTTTCTTCTCCCACCTTCATCCTCTGCATTTCTTTCTCTCTACCTTATCGCTTCCTTATTCTTCTCTTCCATCTTTATCTCCCTCTCATTTCACACTCCTCTCTCTCTGCCTTTTCGTCACATTATTACTTACTCCTTCATATTCCTGTCTTCTCCTTTTGCTGTCACGTCTTTCACTCGCCTCCATCTCTTCTTTCTCCTCTTTCTTAACTTCCTCTCTCCCTCCCCCTCATCTTTCTCCCTGCCCTTTTCCCATCTTCATCCTTCCTCGTTTTTCTCCTCTCCTTCATTTCCACTTTCGCCCTTTCTCTACTCTTCTCTCCCTTTTCCACCTCGCTTCTAGGCACTTTCTTCATTCTCATTCCCCCATCTTTATCATCTCCTCTGTTTTCTTCCATGTCTTTTCTTTCCCTGTCATCTCCCTCCATTCCCTCTTTATTTCCTCTCTTCCTTTTCCTTCTGCCTTCCTCCCTCCTGCTCTCTCTTCCCTCTCCTCTCCCTCATTCCCCTTTTTCGTTCACCTCCCTCTTTTCTCCGTACACCCACCCACCCATCTTTCTTTTTCCTCACCTCTTCCTCCCTTCTCTATCTCCCCTCCCGCACCCCTCTCTCTCTCTTTCCCTTCCCTTCCCTCCCCTCCCCTCCCCTCCCCTCCCCCCCCCTCTCTCCCCCCCCCCCCTCCGCGAATAATTACATTACCATATTGACTCCCCTGCCTCACGCCTCATCGACAACGCCGGATAACATCGATGACCACATTGGAATAAGTTGCAGGATAAGCCCGCCAGGGGGCCAAGTCTTAGGTCAGATCGAGTGGGAGGTCAGGAGAGGTTCAGACTGAGGTCAGATCGAGTATGAGGTCAGGAGAGGTCCAGACTGAGGTCAGATCGAGTATGAGGTCAGGAGAGGTTCAGGCTAAGGTTAAATAGATTGAAGATGAGATTAGGTAGGTTTAGGATGAGGTTAGCCAGGTTAAGGATGAGGTTAGATAGGGTGACAGAAAGGTTAGATAGGTCAAGGGTAAGGTTAGCTAGGTTAAATGATAAGGTTAGATAGGTCAAGGGTAAGGTTAGTTAGGTTAATGATGTTAGCTAGGTTAAGGTTAGATGGGTTAATGATAAGGTTGAATATCTCGAGGACAAAGTTAGGTTGAGGACAAGGTTAAACAAGTTCAGGATAAGGTCTGATAAGTTCAGGTTAAGGTTAGATATGGTCAGGATAAGATTAGGTAAGTAAAGAAGAGTACAAAGGAAAGCAAACAGCAAAAGGAGTACAAAAGAAAGCAAACAGCAACAGTCCTGCTGGTCCTTTCGTGACTGATTGCCAGGGCCGGATTTACCTACTTGTGGGCCCCAGGCCAAACTCATGGCCCACTGGTTGAAGACCAATGCGGGCCTATAATTACTGTACAGGGGCCCAATACTCCGTTACCTGTTGTACAGGGACCCTTATTGTTGTGAGTATATAACGAGATACTTGGTGTACACTTGAAACAAGGTTATACGCTGGCACACTGCACAACAAATTAGTTTCAATGGACCCCCAGATACCGATGGGCCCTAGGCCAATGGCCTACTTGGCCTATTGGTAAATCTGGCCCTGCTAGGGAAGGTTATAGCTGTCAAAACTATTTAATCAGCTAATGACAAGGATAGGAAAGCAAGAAGGCTTCCCCAACCCACCCACTAAACCCTCCAGTCGGTGCCGGCAGGAAATGGACTACCGTGCAAAGTAGAAAAGCTGTCATGGAAATTTCATTGTAAAGAGCAAAAAGAAATTTTAATCAACACTAATCTGCCTGAAGAGTAAGTCAAAAATTTTTAGCAATGTTCAGCGATTGAAACATCCTGGCTCTGGGAAAAATACTTATATTCACCACAGAAATATGTTACTCAGGAGTGAACATATTATACTCGGCGTTAGATGACAGATACTTATTCAAGCAATATTTAAAGGTTAGTATTGTATCACTGTATGTTGGAGGGCAGTTTGCTCCATGAATTTACAACTATGTTAAAGAAATGCTCTGCTTCGTGTGACTGAAATCAATTGCCGATAATTTTATACCCAGTACCTCTAATATAATTGAGCCATCACCTTATTTACTGAAAGCCATATTATTGTCCTTTGAATATTTTGAGTACTTGAAACAAATCCCTTCATAACCTGCGTTTAGTTAAGGTAGAGAGATTCAGGGCTTCCAAACGCTCCTCCTGTGCTTTATTTCTCAATCTAGGTATCATCTTTGTTATCCATCATTCGACTGTCTCAAGTGTCTCTATATCTTTTTTATAATACGGTAACCAGAGTTGAACACAATACTCCACGTGAGGGCATACTAAGGAATTATATGCAAAGTGAGGATGATGTTTTCGTATTTACATCCCAATGTGCTACTGTGAAACCATTTTATTGGCTTTTTAACAGTCATTGTACACTGTTTACCCTGTCAAGTTGGATATTATTCATGTTATAACTGGGCCGTCAGTTTTTACTGCCAACATTTAGCACTGTACATTTATTGATACTGAAATCCACTTGCCATGCTTGGGCCCAGTTGAACAGTTGATCAAGATCTTTTTGAACTGCCTGCCTCTGCAAAGGTGCGTCTGCTCCCATTGCCTATTTTAGCTTCATCGGCAAATGTAGAACTCTTACAAAGTAATCCTTCATCAATATCATTTACGAATATTAAAAAAAGAATAGGCTCTAACACTGAACCTTGTGGCACTCCACTTGTAATGTCTGTCCAGTCTGATTCTTTTACGTTTATTACAATGCAGGGTAAGGATAGGTAGGTTAAAAATTAGGTTAGATAACTTCAGGATAAAGTTTAGAAAAGTTCAGGATAAAGTTAGATAAATTCGGGGTAAGGTTATAGGTCGATGATGATGTTAGGTTGAAGATAGATAAGTCGAGGATAAAGTTACATAGGTTGAGATTGAAGTTACTTAGGTCAAGATACAGTTAGCTAGGTTGCAAATAATTGAAGGTTGAGGATAAATCTAGATAGGTTGAGGATAACGTCAGATAGGTCACGGATAGTTTGACAGGTTGAGAATAGAGTTACACAGGTTGTGGGTAAAGTTAGACAGGTCAAGAATAAAGTTTGTGTGAGGATAGTTATGGGTCGAGGTTATGTTTAGACAGATTGAAGTTCATGTTAAATACGTCGAGGATAGTTTGATGGGTTGAGTATGAAGTCAGGTCGATGATGAAGTTAACAGGTTGATAGTCAGGTGAAGGGTATAATTAGAAAGATAGAGGTAAGGGTAGATAAGCTGAGGGTAAGATTAGATAGGTTAAAGATTGCCTATATAAGTTGAAGGTTAGGTTTAGATAGTTTGAGAGAATAGATATGTCGAAGATAAATCCTTCAGCCTCTCTCTTCCCATTCCATCATCCTGCCTCTCTTCCATTTTCATCCTTTTCTCTTTCCCTAGTTTCTTTTCCCCTTTTGCCACGTCTAAAGCTTACATTTCTTTTTCCTTATCAAAATATGCTCTGTCCAGGCTAGTTTTCCCTATCAACCCCTCTCTCCTTTGTCTTCACGTCATCTAGTCTCTCCTACTTCCCTACTTGTATCCAGCCTCAGTCAAACGTTTCACTGTTTCCTTATGTAACTTCTTTCTGTTGAACCTATTTTCTCTTTATATTATCTTCTTCTCTGCCCATCCTCTTCACGTCTTATCTCCCCTGCCATTCTGTGTAACTTCACCTCTCCTGTCTTACTTCCTTAATGCAACCTATTTTTCCCTGGCTAACGTTTCTCTGTCTATTCTTTTCATGCCTTTACCCGATAATTGCAACATACGTCATATGAAGAATAGCATGCGACTGCTACGTACATTATATGATCTAGTTCTTTTTTTAAAAAGGGATGATACATTTTTCACCCAAATGTCCATAAATAGCATACCACAGCCAAACTAAGGTAAATAATGAACTCATAATTGGTTTTCCTATTCTTTTCCATGCACTCTTTCGTTTATAAGAGCAAAAATTACTTTTGAGGAAAAAAAAATCTCATTTTTTTGTGCATGGGGAGATTGACCACAAAACCTAATGCTGCAGTTAACGGGTTAATGTCTTTCTTACCTCACTATGACCTTGCACCTCTCTTATCTAATTTCCCTCAATCCAACCTCTTTTTCCTTATCTGACTTCTCTCCCTCCATCCTCTTAATATCGCCCCTGCCTCCCTATTTAACCTCTCCTGTCAAATTTCCCTTTATCCAACCGTTTCCCCTGTCCAGTGTCTAGCCATCCTCTTAATGTCACTCCTACTTTCTTATCTAACCTATCCACCTCTCCTTCAGCCATTGTTGGGAGGAGGAGACATGGAGTACGCTGACGTAGACTACGCCACCTACAACTACGGTCCCATCCCCTACAAAGCCGCATCTGTCTCCAATGCCAGGGAAAAGAAGGCGGAGCAGGAGGCCGAGATGAAAGGGGTGCCCGTTCGCCCACCCAGGAAGAAGCAGTGAACAGGTAGGATGTGGAAGCTGGACGTCACGAAAGGAAAAGTGAAAGGAAAGGTGAAAATAAGGAAAAGTATGCGAGACAGGAGGAACCATGAAGAGAAGGAAGGAAAATGCAAGAAAGAGATGGAAGGAATAATATCAGAGGGGAGAGGAGAACTTAAAGACAAGGAGGGGACATAAGGAAGAAAACTGGAATTACCTGAAGGAAATGAAA
>JAGKTI010037486.1:0-10883 GCA_018397915.1 Birgus latro | reverse complement strand
AGCGCTGGGGATAGTTATTTTAATTGTTACCAATAACAGAGTTGGGAATAATTAAAATAACTATCCCCAGCGCTGCTACCATTTATCGCGCCCTCCCTGAATACAACAATGATATTTACCTCAGGAATATTATCCTCCCATATTTATTACTTTGGTAGCGTGAAACAATAGACACTGGCATGCGCGACTTCGATGTACACTATTCATATATACTCAGAACTGGGAACTGGAAGAAATGAAAATGATATGGCTTTTCTAGGTTTTAATTATCAAAAAGTTATCTACAAAATATTTACACACATAAGAATCATGAGGTATTTTTCCACCTCATTTCACTTCACTTAAAAGTTCCATGCTGGATACCGTTTATTACCCCCGCACTTAATCATCTACACTCAATTCACTTAATTACTAATACTGTATTAATTAATTAAAGCACTCTTTTATTCCGGGCTTTAAAGTCAAACTTATATATTTAATCCTTTCAGTACACACTAGTACTGTTATAACTAAAGCACTCTCTTTTATTCACTTATTTATATTACGTTACACTGTTACATTAGTATCTTATCACTTAATACAATAAGCATATTTAAACATTAAAATCTTCTCTCCTTCCGTTTTCTTTCTAAGTAACTAGGAGCCTCTCTACAAGTCCCGACGATGAACAAATAGTACCATTGTTCACAAGTTGTACCCGCAATTACACTAGCTTGTACTTCCACTTACTATTAACAGAAGTACTCTCATGTCCATCGTTGGAACTCTATTTCCTCACGCTCCCAGCAGACTTCCTTCCGGCTTCACGGTTACGTCCTTCGTGACGTCTCGCTGCCCCAGGCTGACATCTCCTCGCCATGATGTTACTCTGATCTCTGATACTGTATTGCCCTACACTACCCTGTCCTGGCCTCGAGGGTTGCCGATGTTCACCAGCAGTTCACATGGTTGCGAGATGGGTGATGGCTTCACCCACTCATCCACCACCCTCATCCACACGTCATCCGCGGGTCATCCACCGTAGAGGCTCGAGCAAATGCAGAAGTCAGCATGCTTCCCACGGTAGTAAATGCAGAGGTCAGCATGTGTTCCCATCCTCTGCCTGACCTCTATCCTAACACCACTCCTCTTACTCTCTCTCCTACTTTCTCTTCAGCTTTCACTTGCTCTCTCTCAACCTCCTTCCTTCACTCCACCTCCCCATATCTATTGTATGCAGCTATATCTGGAGCTAACATCAGGCTCCCTGTTCTTTCTCTTCTGTCCTTGTATCACCCTAAACTCACGTCCAGCAGGTGTACTTGTATCCACACCTGTTACAGCTGTGTGTCTGCTTACATCTGCCTGAGGAGAGCCATGTCGGCTTCCCGACAAAGTGTAATTGCAGTCAAGTTTGTATATCTTCGGTATTTGTGAAAATAGTGTAGTGGAAGTTGGAAGTAATTGTAATAATTTGGAATATAAAGACAGTGAACTTAAGAAGTCAGTGTTTATTCA
The DNA here is from genome assembly GCA_018397915.1 of Birgus latro. Lineage (NCBI taxonomy): Eukaryota > Metazoa > Arthropoda > Malacostraca > Decapoda > Coenobitidae > Birgus > Birgus latro. The sequence continues at coordinate 9,386 of JAGKTI010037486.1, read as the reverse complement.
CCATGCCTGAACTGATCTAGAATACTGTACACTGTAAGACTGCCTCTTGGAAGAAGAACTCACCTATACTGAGCTACTGCTGGTGGAGCCTGTGGTAGTGTAGGGTGGGGACGTAACAATATGAAATATAGGCGTGTTTTTTGTGTTCTGTGTAGTTTTGTTTCTTGTAAGATGACAATGTTTATGTTTTGTTTTTTGATGAATTATGTGAGTTCTTGTTTTTTTGGTGTTTATGCCATTTATGTTTATTTTAAGAATGTTAATGTTGTGTGTCCGATGGGTGTTGGGTGCTTCAGCACGGGGGGTGGAGCTGGGGAAAGTGGAGGGGAACGGGTAGGAGAAGCTTGTGATAGAGATAAAGGTTGGGGGTGGATTAGATTGGGGTGGAATGGGAGGGGTTGAGGAACCTGATGGGGTGGGAAGAATCGGTGGGTTAGGCTGAGAAGGTGTGGAGGAAGTAAAAGATGGGCTTGTGGAGGGGTTAGAGGGTGGAGGGAAGGAACATAAGGAGCAGGTACAGGTGTTTGTGTAATGTTCTCTGGATGCAAGGGTTGTTCAGGTGAAATGGGTCCAGTTCTTGCAGGAATTGTAGTGAACTTAACCCTTTATATTTCGACTAAAAGTAATGTGTTTTGACCATGTTCGACATATGTATTTGCTGATGTGTCCTGGATTGCTCTCAGTTTCACAAGTTAGAAGTCTTCGAGAAATGACCTGCAGAGAGTCATTCCTCAGTGTGGAAAAAACAGTGTTGTTGTGCTTGTTGTGTTGGAAGATGCAGTACTTGCCCGGGCCCCGGAAGACCAAAGCCACTCTCTGGTTCTCGGGCCCAGTGAGGGGCCGGATGGTTTGCGGTGGTTTGGGCCCCATGCTGTCCTCCTCCTCTGCTTCAACAGCCCTTGGGGGGTGGACCCTCATTGAAGACGCCACCGATCCAGGACAGCCCCGAGTCCCTAAGGGAGACCACAACTGTGACCGGGCTTTCCCACAGAGCTCTCAAAGAGTGTATGTTGGCATAGGCGATTGTGTGCAATGCAGTCTTCCATAATGTGCTTAGTAGTATGGGGTGCTGTGTTGCATCCTGGACAGGCATCAGCAATGGAGTCATCCAGCCTTTTCTGATGATAACTCATGATGATGCCCACATCTCAGCCTGGCTGGGTGGACCCTGTCCTCACGATGGAGGTGGGATTCAGAAGGGTGACTTTCAGGAGGTCGTGTATGCAACTGTGTGTTGTCTTCGAGTGACTGAATGGAGCAGAGTGATTTGAGAATGGATATGTGTCTGGAAGCTGGTTTGAATCAGATGACGGGGTAGAAATGACAGTATTTATGTATAATATTGTGTGCTGGGTGTTTTAATGTTCCTTGGTGTGTACGGATGTGCTGCCATGTAGTGTAGTGGATGGTGTGGGTTTGTGGAGACTACGGCAAAAAACTGTGTGCCTCTCATGTCTAGATGATCCTTGACTTTGAGGACTTTGGTGTCTTGGTGTAGGTGGTCTGTAGGTGTAGTAGCTGTGGCGTCTGTGATTATTTTTAGGACCTTGTTCTGTATGGTCTGTAGGGTGGCGTAGTGTGTTTCAGTAAGGTTAGAAGCCCAAGCAGGGCTTGTATAGCTCAACACTACCTATATATTGTTTGTATACTGTGGAGGTGGTTTCTCTGTTGTGTCCAAATGTTGTATGGACTAGTGACCTTAGGGCATTGAGTCTTGGTAATAATTTATGTTTAATGTTTTTGATGTGTTGTTTCAAGTGACATTGATGTATGTTACATCAAGTATTTGGTGTGTGTATGTGTGTGTGTGTATGTGTGTGTGTATGTGTGTGTGTGTGTGTGTGTGTTTGTGTGATAGGGGTGTTTTTTTTTATGGTAAGGTTTGGAATGTGACTATGTTCTGCTGTCCAGTTTGTAAGAAGGGTCACTGTAGATTTGGCTGAGGCTGTTGTGAATCTGTTTTTGGTGAACCATTCGTGCAGTGTGTTGAGATATGGTTGGACGATGTGTGCTGCTGTGTTTGCATTTTGGTGCATTAAGCCCCATCCACACAATCAAGCAGTGCCCACGGACAAAAGCGAGAAGTCTGCCTATTGAAGTGCATGCGGGCAAACCAGCAAAGTGCCCGTGCTGGTGGTTGTGTAAAATCACTAAACCAGACACTGCTGGTTAGTAGAGACGTGTAGCTATATCCAGTAGAGAAATATGAGGGTAGCCTCCAGTCGTGCTTCTGCTAAAATACTAACCCTCATATTGGTGTCCTGCTTGCTTATAACGGGTTTCACTTTAGCTAGGAGTCTATGAAATATTTTTCTGTCTAATTTCATGTAGGTTATGAAGTCATTCCTATTCCCAGCTTCCAATTCACGTAATATCGTAGCATGACTTCCCAACTTTCTTTTAATTAACCAGTCTTTACACCATTTGTCTTTTTGCACTTTGTTCTTTTCTTCTTCACGCACATAGCAATTATTATGCCACACAGTGCTATACACTTACGATCCTTCTTGCCTGGCACCATAGTGATCGTACCGGACTCGGCCCAGTCGACCTGCTCTGGCTGCTGCCCGGCTGTGACTGGCCGAGACACCAACCGTTCGTTTGGACAACAAAACAAGTGTGCCCGCATACTTAGTCCGGTGGCGGGCAGTGCCCGCCGGGCTGTGCTCGATCGTCTAGATGGGGCTAGTGTTATATCGTCTGCATAGGAAGCTATGTGTATTTGTTGTTTGTGGGGTGTGGGTGTGTCGTGCACGTATAGGTTAAAGAGTGTAGGGGTCAAAACAGATGCTTGAGGGACGTCTTTTGTGAAGTTTCTGATGTTCAGTGACTGACTGGCAAATGTTACATGTACTCGTACACATCTGCCTGCTAAATAGTTTGCCAGCTATCTTTATGTTTTTTGCATGTTTGTGTTGAATATTTTGTTTGTGAGATTGTGGCGGGAGATGGCTAATGTATAGTGTGACTGGGAGTGTTCTGTGTGATGGCCTAGCTGAACTCTCTGTGTAAGGTGTAAAGGTTCCAAGAATACCCAATCATATACCTGGAAGGTATTAAGCAAGCACTTAGAATAGTTAATAATTTATCACATATATTGAGAAGAGTATAATAAAAAAATAAATATACATAACAATGGAGCATATTTAACAATATACTTGTAAATATATGTATGTACAAGCAGCACCAGCATAGGATGGTTAACCCACCGAGTCCCACTGACCTACGATGCACGTCGCTACTTTTTTCCGCGGAAAGATCCACAGACGTGCATCGTAAATCACTCAATTGCAAGGCCCATTGTGTGTACATTTTTCAACATTCATAGGTGATTTCTGGTAGGCTTATGTGGGAGACCTTCCTCTACCTGCTGTCAAGTGGGGATACTGCCTGGCCCCACCTAACCCCCCCTTCCCCACACTGGGCAATTCACCTGTTAGCAGTAACCTGGCCAGTAAAGGTATGTTGCCCCAAGGTCTCTCCAATGACAAAATTCACAGTGAAAGTGATTTCTGAGGTGGAGGACAAAGAAACAAAGAAGCTAAAGGTAGAAATAAACAGAAGTGATGAGGTGGTAATGTCGTAAAGGAAGGTGCCATATACTAGGGTTTTGGGTGAGTGAACAATGCTTTTAACACCTATATTATTGTGTGAAAACCAATATAGACTTGTACTACACATAAATTCGTACCAAATAAATAAATAAATACGTAATTTGAAGTGGCTTGAATTAGTTAACCCTTCCATTGTTCGTTTTCTTTAGCCAGGTACCCTGAAAAAGAAGGAAAACGTAAGGCTAGATGACACCAAAAGTGGAGGTTTGAGCAAAAAAAAAAAAAAAAAAGTGATAAGCAGTTCGGATCTGGGGGTAGGCTGGGTAAAAAACTGGTAGGGACTAGGAAGGTTAAATACCCTCTCCAGCTAGTGCTATGATACTTTAATCCATCAGTATCACAGTCAATACAGCAGCCTAGTCCACTGGGTCCTCCGCCCCTCTCCACCACACAAGGAGTCCGGCAATGCTACCTCACACTGATAAGGTCCCACTGTTGTCACTAGGATGTCTCCCTGCCCAGCCATTGGCAGTGGGAGGGTCTGAGTCTTCCTCCTGATCTGATCAAATATCAAAATCAAAGGAATCTCAAATAAAACAGACCCCATATTAATTCAGCGACAAGAGCAAACCTCTCATAAATACCAGGTTACCCAGCTAAGAAAATGTCTGTTACAATATAACCATTACTAGTTATCAAAACCACCACAGTAAACAAGAGATCTAACCTTATCGGGGATGTGAACAAGACTGACTTCCCCAGTCAGCCACACTCACCACGTTAGTTCTGATTGTACAAGCGAATTCTTAAACTGAAGCAGTTATGACTAGTCTCGGTCCATCGAGACATCAAATTCCAAACTTAATCTAACTCGACCCCGCAAACGAAACATTAAACAACGGGCAGTCGCAACCATAACAAATTAGGAATAGGCTACTGTTTCGAACTAAACACTATGAACCGAAACCATAACCAATTTGTTAAATTTGGCAGTCTAGAATTTATAGCAATGCCATTAATTTAGGTATACTATAAGACAAAATTTTAAGCACATCAAAGATGTTAAAGTTGCTCTAATACAGAGAAAGACTAATCCTTTACATAAGGCTTGTAAAATGATTGTTTGCAGAGTTTAGAGGCCTAAAACCATGTTGTGATGGGGCTAATGGGATGTGATTTGTAATACCAGTCATTCAGTGACTTTAGAGGGGGTACAGAGGAGTGTGATGGGGCGGTGCGAGGAAGGGAACATGGGTCTTTGTTGGGTTTGGGGATAGTGATGATAGTATCATGCTTCCAGATGTTGGGTATTATGTTGTATGAGTAGCTGTATTTTGGTATGTTGGTGAGTGCTTGTATGCCCAGTGGTCCAAGGTGTTTAAGGTGTATGTTGCTTATGTTGTCTGGGCCACAGGCAGATGAGTGCTTAATGTTGCTAATGTTATGCTTTGTTTGGTCGTAGGTGAAGGGTGCAAAGTCTGGGTCTGTGGAGAACTGTCTCTTGTGTCGGGTGACGCGTCGGTGGTCGTGATAGGGATTTAGATGGCTGACGTGTGTAAAGTGATCAATGAGAGTGTTTGCTTATTGCCAGTTTGACGGTTTGGTATATGTTGTTGTGATGGCAGAGTGTGAAGTGTAATGTTGCTGTTGGAAAATGTGATGCTGTTTAGTGTTTTGTAGAGTTTGCTGGTGTTTGTTTTGTTATCAAGTGTTTAGAGATAATTATTCCAATTTAGTGTTTGCTGCTCTGATTTTTCATATTTTATATGAGTATTGAGTTCTAGTCCTTGTTATATTGTGTCTTGTGTATGGGGTGTTGGGGAGTGTTGCAGTGTGTCGCGTTGACTAATGAGGCCTTCAATTTCTGGTGTGAAGTTGGGGTAGTAGTAGTAGTAGTAGTAGTTGTTCCCTAGGCAGTCTGGCCGAACAGCCCCGAGTCCCTCAGGAAGGCCATGGCCGAGATCGGGCTTTCCCACAGAGCTCTCAAGGAGTGTATGTTGTGTTGTTGGTATAGGTGATTGTGTACAATGCAGTCTTCCATGATGTGCTTAACCTGAGGAATCCCATCGACGTATGGGTACGTCGCGATTTTTTGTCACAGCTACACCAATCGACGTATGGGTACGTTGCGCAATTTCAAGGGTCATAATTTGCACAATTTTCAAGTTTCATGGGCGATTTTCGGTAGGTATATGTGGGAGACCTTCCTCTACCTGCTGTCAAGCTGGGATACTGCCTGGCCCCACCTAATCCCCCCTCCCCCCTCCCCCACACACAGGGCAATTCATCTGTTAGCAGTAAGCTGGCCAGTAAAGGTATGTTGCCCCAAAGTATGTCCAATGACGAAATTCACGGTGAAAGTGATTCCTGAGGTGGAGGACAAAGAAATAAAGAAGCTAGAGCAAGAAACAAACAGAAGTGATGAGGTGGTAATGTCATAAAGGAAGGTGCCATATGTGAATGTGTTTCTTGACTGAACAATGCTTCTATTGCCTATATAAATGTGTTAAAACCAATATAGTTTGTTACTACACATAAATTCGTACCAAATACATAAATAAATACATAATTGAAAGTGGCTTGATTTAGTTAACCCTTCCATAGTTCGTTTTCTTTAGCCAGAAAAAGAAGGAAACGTGACGTTGCATTACGCCTTTACCAACAGTTTTAAGCACAGGATCGCGATTTCTCTCTGAATTTTCGATGTTTCTCACCAAAAGCGAAGGTTTGAGCCAATAAATTTTTTCCCCAAAAATGCTCGGGATTTTGGGGTACCGTAGGTTGGAAATCGGTCGGGACGAGACGGGTATTTAATAGTATGGGGTGCTGTGTTACATCCTGGACAGGCGTCAGCGACGGAGTCATCTAGCCTCTTCTGATAACTTAAGAGGGCTGGATGATGTCCACATCTCAGCCTGCCCAGGTGGACCCTGTCCTCACGGGGGAGATAGCGTTCGGAAGGATGGATAAGTGAAGGCCGTGCAGTTGTGTGTTGTCTTTGAGTGACTGAATGGAACGACGAGTGATATGAGTATGAATATGCTTCTGGAAGCTGGTCTGAGGCGGGCAGGGGGGAAGAGATGATAGTATTTGTGTATGATATCGTGTGCTGGGTGTTGTTTTGATGTTCCCTGGTGTGTGTGGATGTGCTGCCATGTAGTGTAGTGGATGTTGTGGGTTTGTGGAGGTTGCAGCGAGAATTTGGGTGCCTCTCATGTCTAGATGATCCTTGACTTTGAAGACTTTGGTTTCTTGGTGTAGGTGGTCTGTAGGTGTAGTGGCTGTGCAGCCTGTGATTATTTTTAGGGCCTTGTTTTGTATGGTCTGAAGAGTGTTGTGGCGTGTTTTAGTGAGGTTAGGAGCCCAAGCAGGGATTGCATAATTCATCACTGAACGTATATTTTGTTTGTATACTGCGGTGGTGGTTTCTTTGTTGTGTCCAAATGTTGTATGGGCCAGTGACTTCAAGGCATTGAGTCTAGATGTTAATTTATTTTTGATGTTTGTGATATGTTGTTTAAATGACATTGATGTATTGTATGTTACACCAAGGATTTTGTGTGTGTGTGTGTGTGTGTGTGTGTGTGTGTGTGTGTGGTAGGGGAGTGTTGTTCATGGTTAGGTGTGGAATGTGACTGTGTTCTGCTGTCCAGTTTGTGAGAAGGGTCACTGTAGATTTGGCTGGGCCTATTTTGAATCTTTTTGTGGTGAACCATTCGTGTGGTGTGTTGAGGTAAGGTTGGAGGATGTGTGCGGCTGTGTTTGCGTTTTGGTGTGTCCATGTAAGTGTTATGTCATCTGCACAAGAAGCTATGAGTATTTGTTGTGTGTGGAGTGTGTGTATGTCATGCATGTATAGGTTGAAGAGTGTAGGAGACAAGACAGATCCTTGGGGGACGCCATTTGTGAAGTTTCTGATGTTCGAGGACTGACCAGCAGAAGTTACATGTGCGTATCTCGTTGCTAAGTAGTTTGCCAGCCATCTTTTTGTGTTATTGCGCATGTTTGTGTTGAATATTTTGTTTGTGAGGTTGTGGCGGGGGATGGAATCAAAAGCTTTACTAATGTCTAGTGTGTTGTTGTTGTTGTTGTTGTTGGTGGTGGTGGTGGTGGTTATGGTGGTGTCGTTGGTTGCTGTTTTTGTTGATGGTGGTGGTGATGATTTTGTTGTTATTTTTGTTGCCACAGGTTTATCTGAATATGAACTCAATAGACTGAAATTTAAACTTGTCCTTTTCTTGAGAAACAGCATCGCCATTTCAGGGGACAGGGTGTTAAGGGACGTTTACAGGAAGGCAATGGAACTGCCCAATTATATCGATGCCACATCATGAAGGCTTCCTTCTTTAATACCTCTCTTGATAATAGGCTTGTCATATGTCAGCAACACATTTCTATCTGGCTGTACTGTCACCATTTCAATGCATGGAGAGTGAAGGAAAAAAAAACGCAATTGTCATTTCTGCTATAAATATAGCATATTCATTACCTAAGAGTAGGAAGAATAGTTAATGTTAACATCTTTCTGTTGCGAGATTTTTTTACGTGTCCGACTTTGGGCAAAGGCTTCAAGGCCTATTCTAAGGCCCAGTCCTCCTCCTACATACCTCCACATGTCACCACTTCGGCGCTAACACTGACCGTCCATATTGAATACATGTTAGGGCTTCTTATACAGGAGTGGTGTACTGGTATTAGCGAGAGTATTTTGGACATGTGGTGTGAATGGAGGATGAAAGACTGACTAAGAGGGTGAATGTGGGTGAAATGGAGGGAGGGTGGGGGGGGGAGACGGAAGATGAGGTGGAGGGATGGAGTTGAGAGGTGTATAAGGGAGGGGGGGAGTGAGCTGGGGGAAGTGCAGTCAAATGGTGGGTGACTGAATGACTTGGAGGCGTTTTGTCTGCAGCCACTCTTTGCAGAATTATGGCGTCGGCTAAAAACAGATAGATTTTTACATGTCGGTGGGTCTTCTGCTAGACCAGTAAAGTCTGTTTTTACGGAATTCAAATCGTTAAACTGTTCCCTGCCCCAGCCAGGATTCGATCCTGGGTCCATTAGATCTGCAGGCCGCGTCTGCACACACCTCATAAGAGTATAAGGACTTGTGAACTTTTTTTTTCCCCTTAACGCTGAAAATACAATATTACAGTAATACCGTACTTTGTGTACCGTTGGATGCCTTTTCACATTATTCATGTTTCCTCCAATTGATTTATAATAGTATGAATGCAACAGTAATGATGCCCTAAGCCTGAAGAGGTCGATACTAAATTATGCTATGGTCCTGTTTTATATCATTAAAAAAAAAAATGCCTGCCAGAATCGTATGGAAAATTAATTAGTCTAATGCTAGTCTCGTAGGTCCATGTGTAGGTGAAGGGTGAGGCTCCGACACCAGCAGCCTCTCCACTACAAAGGCCACACTGCCCAGGGTGATGCCCACCAGGAGAAGCAGCAGAGGTCCCTGCACATGGATAATAGACAGACTCCTGAAATTAGTTTGGCTGTGTTCTGCTCCATCCTGCCCTTGCTGTTGTATTTCTTCCCTCTGTTTCATTCGACTTTCACGAGCAGCGGCTTCCACTGATTCCTTTTTCCACTGCTCATACAGACCAGCCTGAAAACAGAAAGTTGCAGTAGTGAGTCGTGGAAAAACCTAAAATAGACATCGTCAGCTCCCAATGTAGTAAATGTTCAAGTTTTTATGTAAACTGTTTAGGAATCTCGTAAGCAATATTGTTATAACATTTATATTTACCCTTCTATTTTTTTAATCCATTGAACATACCAAATTTATGCGTAGTCACCAGTTATACGCATAGCGGTACA
>JAGKTI010037485.1:0-10883 GCA_018397915.1 Birgus latro | reverse complement strand
TATCAACCCGACAAAATCTTCCTCAGGATTACCCACTAATGTTTAATAATGAACAGTTATGTCCTGCATCATCCTTGAACATGCTTGGGGTTTCATTCTCTCGGGATTTGTCTTGGAAAGAACATATTACATCTCTTGTGAAATCTGCTTCCAAGAGATTAGGTGTGCTAAGCCGATTCCGAACTTTCTTTACCCCTGCACAGTTGTTGACCTTGTACACGGGTTTTATTCGCCCGTGTATGGAGTACAACTCTCATGTGTGGGGAGGCTCTCCATATGCAGCTCTTCTCAATAGGGTGGAGTCAAAGGCTTTTCGTCTCATTAACTCTCCTCCTCTTACTGATTCCCTTCAACCTTTGTCTCTTCGCCGCACTGTTGCATCTTTATCTCTCTTCTATCGCTACTTCAATGGTCACTGTTCCTCTGAACTGTCTGCTTGCATCCCCCCACCTCTACGACGGGCACGTAGTACCCGTCTAGCAACAAACTCTCATCCCTTTTCTGTCCAACTCTCTAATGCAAGAGTTAACCATTACTCCCAGTCTTTTATTTATACAACTGGTCAACTCTGTAACTGTCTTCCTCTGTCTGTATTTCCTACTTCCTATGATCTCCAGTCTTTCAAACGCAGTGTGTCCAGGCATCTCGAATTGAACGGATCTTGAATTTGGCTCTCTTTTGTACTGTTTTTGCTTTTTCTTGGAAGGAACAGTTATGCAGGCCCATGGCCTTTGGTTTCTTCTTCCATGCATAAAAAAAATAAAACACCCCACCGGACTAACAACGTTTGAATACCCCACAGGACTAACGAAGGGTTAAGGAAGTAATTCTTTGGGTGTCTGGCTTTCGCTTTGTGATTTCAGGGCTGACTAAGTTTGTGAAACTTTGAAGTGGGACGATGACGACACAAAGAAAAACGGCAACACAGATTTACTCAGACTCACACATTATGCCAGATTAAGTCAGTTCCTCCGTGACTATACGTCGTGGGTAGAAAGGCACAATGAGCTCAGACATAAGGTTGACAAGGAAGTAAAATGATTAAAATACGTGACGATTAAACGTAGATTAATAGAAATGATGCTTCTCTAACACTATATCTGAGTCTTCTAATTGCTCCAAAGTCCATGCTAGTAGGGTTGTGGTAGTTGTAACTTCAGGCTAATCTGGCATGGGAACCCAGTGGACTGAAGACGTTAAACTGTCCAGCTTTAGTCCACCATCCTATTTTGGGGGAATAGGAAAGTACCTGAGGGACGTTTGTATAACCAGATAGGTGAGCCACCAAGCTATGTCGGTATCACCACATCAAAGTGTCCCTCTCCCACACCAAGTTGAGTCAGAGGAGGTATAATGAAGACACGAAAAAAAGAAAACAAAATTTGTATCTGCATGAGTCAGTTCCTTCAGCGCCTGGATACGGTGTGGATAGACAGGCACTGTGAGTACTGATGTAAAATTTGCAGAAACGCACATTGTTGATAATATGAGATGATAAATAGAAGTAAACTGCTAAAACCAGAAATTATGCTGCTCTTACATGATATCTGAATCAGCCAGTTCCTCCAGCGTCTGTATACGGTGTGGGTAGACGGGCACGGTAAGCACTGACACAAGGTTGCTCATGTAGGCCGCTGCTAAGATGTCCACAGCCACCCACCAGAAAATCAGCCACACACGCGCCCACAAAAACACCCGCACCCTACTGTCATTCATGGCTTGACCCAGCAGACCCGACACAACCTGGAAATTTATATGGAATTAGTAACCTGCGAATTTAAAGGGAGGAAATAAAAAAGTTTGGACCAGGATATTTGAGAAGAATTTTACATTTTGGAAAGTAAAATGGTAATTTGCGCAATGGAGATTGTAACCGACTTGACATTCGTGGCCTGACTCAGCACCCTGGACACCACCCACACTATGAATGAGAAAAAAACCTTTAAACCTTGCTCTCTCAACTTGTGTAGATATTTACCTGGTATCATTTTGAGATGGTTAATGGAAATAGTTATTAAAATATCAAAGTTACAGGTTCCCAATGATCGGAGGAACTGCAGTATAATAGTTTAAAACCTTAGTTTGGTAATTCCTAGTAAAATTGTCCCAGCAGTTTGGTAACGTAGTGCAATTCATTATAGTACCTACAAAAGCAGACACTTGGCTTTTCCCTTAACTTCACTATCTGTTCAGATCTGTCAAAGGGTAGTTGCATCAGACATTGCTCCTAACCACTGCTTGTGTACCACATGGGTCCTCGTGGATTATACCCAGAGTTTCATAAGCTGTCACATACGAATATGTCATCAAACTTACATTATCTGACCGCAAGGCTGAAAAATCGTGAAAGGAATTTCGTGAGAGAGATTATTGGAATTCCCTGAAAACAGTTCTATGAAATATGAAATGTCATTATATTTAAAATAATTACCAGTATATAACCATTTTACCCCTCCTATTCTGCAGAAATTTATGGATCAGAAATACAGAGTTCTGCAAAATTCTGGATTACAGTATAGCACCTGATCCTTACACAGTTGTAGATAGTATACTAAGAAAAACAAAGAAGAAAATGTTGGTTTGAAGACTTATAATTATATCCCTCAAATGCAAAAGGGTCATTAAGGTAGACATTTTTTTTTTCTCACACAATTGTGTTGGGCATCACGTGGAACAACTGAAATAATGAAGTTCTTCTTATAAAGGCACAGAAGAATGTTGATATAACCACTTACTGTAACATGGGCAGATAATATATTTATTACAGATAACTGATGAATACCTAATACATCAGAGTCGCGACCCTGTTGAAGTTAGCTTAATGTATAACATCCATGACTTTGTCTGACTGGGTCCAGATTTACTAATAAGCTTATGGTCAATTTTGTGCCGTAACAAGGATTCGTTCACGCAGGAAATACAAGGAAATATGAGTTGATAATCTTCACATGTCTTTTGATCTTCCTGCATAACCAAATAAACTTTGTCTTAACTAGGATTTTTGTTTTGTTTTTTAACAGGAAGGACGCGGGAAGTTACAGTGCAGAATCTATGTGTTTCTACTTCTTCCAAAGAAAACCAACTTTAGTAACGAGGGACAGTGGAGTGTATGTGTGTGAATGCAGCCAGTTGTGATGGAACGGGCTTAATATCACTAGGCTGGAGTAGAACAAGTTGGGCCTCTTCTTTGTCCTACACTTGACAGATACAGAGTGACGAACATAATTGTTCCCACACCTGCTTGTATTGACACTACTGAGAGGCAACTGCAGCCTGTTCCTGATATTTATAAATGCTGTTTATGAAGTCATGCCTTTGTTCAGAGAACATTTCCTTTGATTCTCTGTGTACAGTTCGAAGATTTTATTAATTTCAGGAGACATCCATTGGGCTGAAGGTGTTCATTCAGTCCGTTCAGCAGGGACCAGACAAGTACCAATTACTCTGGTAATGTAATTAATGACAAAGACTGGAATGGTTCTTCATTATAACTACTTCATAAATTGATAACCATAATTATTCTGGAATTGAAAATGATTGACTTTTTCAAATGCAATGTTTTTGTGTATGATTTGGGTACGTTGTGCCTTTATGCTTGTCTCAGTTAAAATTAGAGAATTCTAATGAGCTTGTATTTGTCTTGTTAACCATTCAGCGGAGCTTCAGAACATACAGAGAATCTGTCTCTGTCAATCTATTGCCAGACGCCTTAATCCCGTAAGGGGTGGCCACAAACAAATCGCCTCCATGTCGCCCTGTCCCCCGCCATTTCACTGTCCTGCTCCCAGCTCACACCCCCCTCTCTAATATACTTCTCCACTCTTTCCCTCCATCTCATCCTTGGCTTCCGCCTCCCTCTCCTCCCATCCACCTCATTCGCATACACTGTCTTCTTCAGTCTCTCACTCTCCATCCTCTCCACATGTCCAAACCACCTCAATGTGTTTCTCCTAACGCTTCCTAACACATCCACATCCACTCCACAACGGTAGGTGGGGGCGCCCATCATCCACCCAGTTAGTGTAGTGAAACTCTGTTTTTAGGATATCTCTAAAATGAGTTGCACGCCGAATGATTTCCTGTAAACCAGGAAAGCATTTACAACGCTGGCTGGTAACCTTATAACCAAACAACACGTGTTCCCTACGTGACACAAGTGGGTTGGCGGAGGGTTAGTGCCCCTCCCCGGAAAACAACTAACAAAAAATAATAACATACAGAGAGTGATTTAATATGATTTAATAAAACACCTGGATTTTTAAAATATAAATAATTACAATCCAAGTACATTTTGAAATTCCAGTAATATTTATTTGCAATTTATATGAAATATTTATACACTTTTTACAGTCAATTGTATTACGTTACCTGCATAGGACAGCCCTAAAGACAAATTATTTATTATTGTCAACTGTCAAAAAATATCTCAGATTTCAGTTCTTAAAACCATATATACATTCATAAGCAGAATGACGGAATAATTCCGTACATGGTATGGCCATGAAGTACAAAAAGAAAAAAAAAAGATTACATTATGCTTAAGAATTATATAATTTTTCAGAAGAGATGACATTTTGTTCAATATTAGAGGTAGACTGATAGAGAGGAGGCGGTAGCTCGATCGGTAGAGAGTTGGCTTGCAGTCCCGAGGGACCCAGGTTCGAATCCTCGCTGGGACAGGGAACAGTTTAAGGATTTGAATTTCATTAAATCAGGCTTTACTGATCTACCAGAAGACCCGCCGACATGTCGTAAAAATAACCCAGCTAATACCAATACACCAGTCCTGTATGAGAGCCCTAGCATGTATTCAATATGGACGGTGGGTGTTAGCGCCGAAGTGGTGACATGTAGAGGTGTATGGTATGTAGAAGGACGGCTGGGCCTTGATAGCAGGCTGTAAAGCCTATGCCCAGAGTCGGACACATAAAAAAAAAAAAAGATAATGCTGATTTCATGTGTGTGGTGTGTCGGGGAGAGCAAGAGGAGATTGTCAGGCATGAAAGGATTGAACTTGCTGCTGACTCTTTTGAGTGTGTGGATGAGTTTTATTATGTGAGAGACATTTTGTGTGCTGGAGGTGAGGCCGAAGCACACAAGAGTGGTTGGAAGAAGATCAGGGAGCTGTTGCCTCTCCTGAAATTGAGAGGGCTCTCCCTCTGTACTACGGGATCTTTGTATGCGGCATGTGTTAGGAGTGTAATGCTGTATGGTAGTGAGACCTGGGCAATAGAGAAAGATGATACTCGCAGGCTCAAACGTTCTGAAATGGCAATTATTAGGTGGATGTGCAGTGCGTCCCTGAGTGTGAGGCCTGGGGGGACTAGATTTACGATGGAAGAGTTGAGGGGTAGGATGGGACTGGCGTGTATTGGTATTGTGATGAGGAGAGGCGGATTGAGATGGTTTGGGCATGTGGAGAGGATGGGGAATGATAACTGGCTGCAGAAAGTGAGAAGCATTAATGTTATGGGTAGGGTTGTGAGAGGTAGAGTGATAAGACATGGGGTCATTGAGCGTGATCTTAGTTATAAGGGGACTGAACAAGGAAGCTGCCAGAGATCGAGCAGTCAAGGCCGACGCAGTCAAGCATGTTAGAGCTTCAAAAACGAAGGAACGAACAAGCGAACGAATGATCCTTGTATGCTAACGTTACCAGCTACACCAAGTACTTTAGGAGATCTAAAAGGTTAATCACCTTGAAAATGATGTCGACGGGGTCACTGAGGTGATGGAGGTAATGAAGTAAGCAGGAGAGCAGAGAAGCGACTGCTATGGTGGAAGCCAGAATTAAGCCCCATAGCAAAGTAGAGAAAGGGTACAAGATACTCCTCCAGCGAGGCATAGGCGGTGGATCAAGTAGGAGGACTGCAAAGCTGTATCGCCAGTAGGGGTAGGCATAGTCGAAGTCGCTGAACCGATCAGTGTTCAGCTTCATTGAACTAATCACTATGTCCTTACTTCTGTAAATCATATCACCCAGCATCCCATTCCAGGTTCCATTCTCTTTGACTCCCCATGTAATTGTGTCTATGAGGGTGATTTTATGCGTGAAGTTGTATTTATCGCCAATGATCTGAAGTGCGTCCCGGTTCCCGCCACGGCATTTACCATCCTTGCCAAAATACAAGAATGGTTCATCGTAGCAGGACACAGGGATCTCGAGAATCCTTCCGCCAAAGTCCCTGAAGCGATCAGGGAAGAGTGTGTGTCTTGTGTTGAATTTATTGTTGCTCCAGACTCCCAGTGGTGCTTTGGCGCGTGTGGGTAAACTTGTGTAGGTGATTAAGCGTTGACGTCCTGCTCGTTCTTGTGGCTGCAGCAACAAGATGAACTCCGAGCGCTGGACGACAGGTTGACTGATTACTGACGTAGTGTTGAGGTGGGGGTTAAGACAGAAGAGGATGAGGTAGCTGGGGTTCCACTCTTTGTTGCTTGCCAGCAGGAGGAGGAAGGCCGAGGGGTCGTGTTGGAAGATGATGATGGCAGTGAGGTGGGATCCTTTAGTGTGGTGTGGGGGACGGGCCGTGTGGAGGAGTGAGTGTTGGGTGGCGAGGAAAACGGGCGTAAGAGAGGCTCCAGCCGCCGACACCACCTGACTTGTGTCAAGCAGATGTAGGCTGTAGTTTTCATGCACCATCAGAAGGTCATGCCAGCGCAGTGGACCACTTACCAACGATGACAGAGTCTGGGCTTTCATAGTGTGTCCATCTGTGAGGGAATAGAGGCATGATATCAGGAAAAGTTCTTTGTATATACTGTATTTTCCTGAATAACTCAGTAAACACAGTAAACTGGTCAGCAAAGCTGAGGTTAAGGCACATGAAAAGATGAAATACAGTCATTATTAACGCTTGGAATCACTCTACAATTAGTTTAAGGAGCTGGCACACACAAAATGGAGCCAGCAAAATGACCAGAAATCGTGGGGCACCACTTGCCACACTGTACCTCGAGTTGCTACCTCTCCAGCTATGATTTATAATTACCACTGGGTAGCTTGGCAGAATAAAACTGGTGACATATGGAAATCAATCAGAACCTTAAAACTGGGAAAACACACCCTGGTATTTCCAAACCTGAGAAAGACCTTTGTAAAATAAAAAGAAACACCTCGTTGATGAGCTTTATCCTGAGAGTGTCAACATCATCATCATCATCCGGACCTCTTTTCCCACCCTAGGGCAGGGTTAGGAATAGCAATGGCCAGACAGCCCAATTTGCCCAGTCCAATGGGCCACGCTTCATTCACTCACCATTCAAGCCCTCGAAATCCTGGCTGTATCTGATACATGAAAAACATTCACCACTTTCTGTAGCTTCATGTAAACCTGTGGTAGATAGGAGCACCCTTCATCCACTCACTCAATGTAGGGATGCCTTTTGGTCTCAAACTAATTGACAAGCCAAATGGTTTCCTGTACCCAGGAAATAATTCACTACGCTGGGTGGTAACCATATAACAGGGGTTTGGGCCGGGTCCCTCAGATTCCCATATCTAAAATCACTTATATTTTAAGTGACTTTACATCATGGCTAATTCAGTAGGCTACAGCATTTAATCTCAAATATTATAACATGGTTAATCATCCTCATCATCATCATCATCATTTAATCCAGTGTTACCCCATGAGAAGCGTAGGAACCCGGGGATAGACAAGTTTATCCTGATATTTAAGATGGGAGTGACCAGCATCCCTCAACCCTGAGTGGCATTACGGGAGCAATAATGCCCAACCACCCCTTGTATATAAACCAACACCGGCTCAGTCCGACTGGAGCGCCCTAATTACCCGAAAAAGAACCAGGTACCATAATTTGGTTATATGGTTACCACCCAGCATAGTAAATGGTTTCCTGGTATACATGAAACCATTTGGCTTGTCACTCAGTGTAGAGTCACCCGTAGACAGAAGGAAGAGGAAAGAATGAAGGAAAGAAAGACAGAAGAGGAAGGAAGAGAAGAAGGAAGTAAGAGAGAAAAAGACAGGCACCCGAGAGCAGTGTTACATCAAGTGAGTGGATGGTGAGCGTCCTAACCTACCGCAGAATGGCTAAACTAGTACAAAGTATTAACTCAAACTTTATAACATGGCTAAACCAGTACAAAATGTAAGGCCAAATATGGTGTGTCAGGTGATGCAGAGCCAAAGTATTGTCTCATTCTGTCATAAAATTAATTGAAATGAACATGGTCTGAGATAGACTGGCCTTGTGGAGAAGATGGAGAATGAAAGACTGACAAGAAGAGTGTATGTAAGTGAAGTGGGAGTGGGAGGGGAAGCAGAAGACAGAGGATAGGACAGGAGTGGGTGGGTGGAGAGATATTTGAGAGAGGGAAGTGTGAGGTGGAGGAAGGGCAGTAGGTGTCATTAGGATTATTTGGTTGTGGCCACTCCTTTTGGAATTAAGTTTTCTGGCTATACATAGATAGATACAGATAGACAGATAGGCAGACAAAAAGACGGACAGATAGGGAGGTAGAGAGGTAGATAAAACTTAGAACACATTGCACTCAAGAGCAGGCTTATGGACCTCAAGTTTTTTTAACACAAGATATCGAGACATTTCGAAATTTACTCCTTCAATCCACTTGTGTATTCTTGCATATCGTTCTTGGTACCACTGGGCAATTTCTATTGAGCTCAAAATCTTAGCTGTGAAGAGGTTAATGAAGGCTATATCAAACCCATCCATTTCAAAAATCTCTCCTGAATAGTCTAGTGATTCTACATCTTGCATTCTTCTTCTTCTTCTTCTTCTTATTATTATTTTTATTATTATTATTATTTTCTCTACTTTTCAATTCTTTTTCCTTTACCTTTCTTTTCTTCTTTTATTCAGCCTACTTTTGAAAGGAAAAATATAGACTGATTTTGGCTATGCAGTTGAACTCAAACTACCGACATTTTCACGTGTACATGCTCTTGTTACACCAACTTGGCCAAAATATTGTTACGTCCCCAGTTCCCACACTGGCACAGGCTCCAACAGCAGTAGTTCAATATAGGAAGGACTTTGCCCATTGAGTCGTTCTTCCTATGGTCAGCCTTTAAGTGTACAGCACACAAGATCAGCTGAGGCGAAGATAAATACTGGCCTCTTAAAGCTGAATGTCTTTATTTACCAAATAATTCCACTCATGCCTGCTATCTTCAATTCACTGTTCTTACAAGCACTGAACATATACAAACTGCACTAACTGCAGTTTCACTTAATACTTGGCAACACTTCACAGTTAATGCTTGTCAACACTTTACTGTTTTTACACTTCACTGTTTTCATAAAAAAAACACTTCAATAACTTCACAAGTACCGAAAATATACAGACTTCACTGATACTGCACCGGCTAAACTTCACGCAAACTGACTGAGGCCCAACTAATTCTTAACCTTAACAACAACTAATATCTCATTCCCCATCCTTATATAACCTTGCATTACTCAAGAAACGTCTAGGATGAACTCGACGGTGTGACTATAAACAGTTGCCAACTAAGAGACAACCATAACACTCTAAATCTATTACCAAACTTAAATTAAATTACATAATATAACAAACAGTCACGTAAATAAAACATTATAGAGAAGAAGAGAATAAAAATTATCCCCTTAACTGTGGGTCGTCACTTTCGTGACGGTCGGGTGCAATGGATCATACTGAGGGGTGTCACTTGAGTGACTGTGTTATTTTTAATTCGCCCGGGCTTTCAGGTGGTGACTTGTATCATCTGTCAGCACAGCCAATGTCCAACAATAGTCAGAGCTGCTAATGTCATCAATACTCCCATCCATTGTTGACAATTTAGCCATTTTCCCCCATTCTAGACTCCCCTCCCTACCTCTCCTCCATTACCCTCTCGTGTTGTCTGCTCAGTCTCTCTGCGCTAAGTAAATCTTCTGCGGACTTTTCCACTGTTTTCATCCATTGAAATGAGTCCTATGCCCTATTCTTATACAAAATGAAATATATGAATGTTGGTGTGCATCAGGGGTCAGTTATGAGTCCCTTGTTGTTTATCATGGTGCTTGAAGCCCACTCACGTGACTTCAGAGATGGACTCCCATTGGAGATGTTGTAAGCTGATGATTTGGTGTTGATTGTGGAGAATGAAGGGGAGGCTGAGGAAAGATTTAAGAAGTGGAGAGATGGTATGGGGTACAAGGGCTTAAGGGTAAATGCAGATAAAACAAAAGTGATGATATCTAGGGTTGGTGGCGGTACAATCAGAGGAGAGGGAGAGTGGTCATGTGCACTTTGCAACAAGGGTGTGGGAAGCAATTCCATCTTGTGTAGTGTTTGTGATAAATGGGTGCACAAGAGATGTAGTGGTATTAGAAGTAGACTGCGAGATAATGGTAATTTCATGTGTGCGGCGTGTCGGGGAGAGCAGGTGGAGATTGATAGGCGTGAGAGGGTTGAACCTGCAGGTGAGTCTCTTGAGTGTGTGGAGGAGTTTTGTTATTTGGGAGACATGTTATGTGCCGGAGGTGGGACTGGAGTTAGCTCGGTTGCTAGAGTGAGAAGTAGTTGGAAGAAGTTCAAGGAGCTGTTGCCTCTCCTGACACTGAGAGGACTCTCCTTACGTGCCAAGGGGTCTTTGTATGCAGCATGTGTTAGGAGTGTGATGCTGTATGGTAGTGAGACCTGGGCAGTAAAGGAAGAGGATATTCGCAGGTTTAAACGTACAGAAATGACAATGATTACGAGGATGTGCAGTGCGTCCCTGCGTGCAAGGCCTGTGGGGGTTGGGTTTACGATAGAAGAGTTGAGGGGTAGGATGGGACTGGAGTGTATTCGTGTTGTGATTAGGAAAGGTAGTCTGAGATGGTTTGGACATGTGGAGAGGATGGGGGACAGTGGGTGAGAAGTGTTAATATTG
>JAGKTI010037484.1:0-10884 GCA_018397915.1 Birgus latro | reverse complement strand
CTCAACAACACAGTATCATCTGCAAACAACAGTACAGGGAGTTTCCAAACACTGCCCTCTCTCACTAGGGCCGCTCCAACATCCACTGCCCGACCTTGTATCTCTTTTATAACCCCATCCATATACAGATTGAACATCCATGGAGACAAGGCCATTGATGAATAAAAGGAAGAGAGTTGGTGATAGGGCAGAGCCCTGAGGAACACCACTGTTGATAGGTCTAGGAGAAGAACGATGACCGTCTACAACAGCGGCTATATAACGAACAGAAAGGAAGCTAGAGATGAAGGCACAGATAGAAGGATAGAAACCGTAGGAGAGCAGTTTGGAAATTAAAGATTTATGCCAGACTCGATCGAAAGCCTTTGAGATGTCAAGTGCAATGACAAAGCTTATGCCAAAGGCCCGAAAGGAGGATGACCAGGAGTCTGAAAGGTATGTGAGAAGATCGCCAGTGGAGCGTCCCTGACGGAACCCATACTGACGATCAGAAAGTAGGTTGTGACAGGAAAGATGCTTTAAGATTTTTCTGTTAGGGATTGTCTCGAAAACTTTTGAGACACTGGATGTTAGAAATTGGACGATAGTTAGAGGGTTGGGAATGGTCACCCTTCTTTGGGACTGGCTGAATGAGAGCAAACTTCCAGCAAGAAGGAAAGGTACAAGTTGACAGACAAAGGCAAAAGAGTTTACCTAGGCGGGGTGTAAGCACAGAAGCAGTTTTTAAGGGTAACAGGAGGGACCCCATCTGGCCCATATGCCTTGTTAATATTGAGGCCAGTGATGGCAGAAAATACATCAGCTGAAGAAATTTTAATGTCAGTCATGAGGAAGTCAGAGGGGGCAAGTGATGGAGGAACAGCACCGGAATCGTCCAAGGTTGAATTGGAGGAGAAAGTGAGTGAAGAGATCTGTTTTATCAGTAGAAGAAATAGCTACAGAGCCATCAGAGTAGAAAAGAGGAGGGAAGGATGATGAGGTAAAGTTGTTAAAAGGTTATGTCAAGGTGCCAGAAGGAGCGAGAAGAATTCGAGTTGGAGAGTTGAGAACATTTAGCACGGATGAAATTATTTTCAGCAGAGAGCAGAACAGACTTAGCATGATTCCGGGCAGAAATATAAAAAAGATGTGATTCAGGGGTGGGTTGGCTCTGGTACCTTTTATAGGCCCTCTCCTTGTTGCGAACATCATTAGAACAAGCGTGATTAAACCAAGGCTTTCTTGCATTACTCGGAGGATATGAGAAAGGAATGTATGCTTCCATTCCCGAGAGAATAACCTCCGTAATGATGAAGGCACACTCAGATTGCTCCCGGCCATGGAAGCAATAATCATTCCAAGGAAAATCAAAGAAGTACTGCCTGAGGGCCTCCCACTCTGCAACTCCAAAGTGCCACAGATGGCGTTTCTTTGGAGGGTCCACAGGCCGTACCGGAGCAATAGGACAGGTTAAGGTAATAAGATTATGATCGGAGGAGTCCAACGGAGAGAAAAGATTAACAGTGTAAGCAGAAGGATTAGTTGTTAGGAAGAGGTCCAGTATGTTGGACCTCTCTCCAACGCAGTCAGGGATACAAGTAGGGTGCTGTACAAGCAGCTCTAGGTCATTAACCCCTTAACTGAGGGGTTGTCGGAGGCGCGCCGTGCCCATCCCGTGGGGCAAATCTGCGCTGTGACCGGCTTTTTAAAAATATTTACCAAAAATCAATTATTAGTTCTAGAATATTATAATTATATTAGCTTATGGCACATACCTTCAGCTTTCTCCTGGGATGTTTTTTTTTTTTTGCACTCGTTGACTACCGTAGGACTTGTGGAGACTTCTGAAGTTGGGTAACTAAATCTCTACTTTACACTTTCCGACATCACGTAATATGAATACCACTGCCTGATATTATTGACAGAAATACTGTTTAATGATTTCCAAGTAGTTTGGAATCCATTGTAAAAAAAAAAAAAACCACTGTGAAAGCAATGTAAAATACGAGCGCGTATGAGCCTCCCACTCGCGCTAATTTGTCGCTCATATTCTGTAATTTCTTATTCACAGGGCCTTTTATAATGGGCGCAAAAGCAGCAGAAGTGGAGGGGCGCGACTGCGACGTGCTTTCACGTTAAAGGACGACAGTGAACTGAGATGTACGTATCTCGGTAGCCAGGAGTTGAAAATGTCGACTGCTAATGTATATGCTAAGAAATAAGTCGTAGGAAATCTAGACAATACATAATAAATTAGGTAGTCCCAGGTGAATATAAATATCACTCAGGCTTCTCCCTTCCTTTCTTATATACATTTATAATACAAGAATAGCTCATACGGCATATTTCATGGGGAAAAAAGCAGAGGAAATTAGCGAACGAGTGCAGATTGGATGTTGCCAAGTGATAATTAGCCAATTCCAGGTGTAAGGCACTATCAATTACCTTATTTTTTTAATATATATATTATTTTGTACAAGAATAGGGCATAGGGCTCATTTCAATGAATGAAATCAGTGGAAAAATCCGGGGAAGATTTGTGTAGCGCAGAGCGGCTCAGAAGACGACACGAGAGGCTAATGGAGGGGTGGTAGGGAGGGGAGTCTAGAATGGGTGAAAATGGCTAAATTGTCAACAATTGATGGGAGTAGTGATGACATTAGCAGCTCTGACTATTGTTGGACATTGGCAGTGTTGATAGATGATACAATTCACCACCTGAAAGTCCGGGCAAATTCAAAACAACACAGAATCACAAAAGTTACGCCCCGCGGTATGATCCTTTGCATTCGAGCTTCAAGGAAGTGACAACCCGTGGTTAAGAGGTTAAGGATAGATAAGTTGTAGGCTTGTTCACTGGGTGGATCAGTGAAAGGTGAGGAGAGCCAAAGTTGGTGGTGAACATTGAAATCTCCTAGAACGGGGATTTCAGAGAAAGAAGAAATGGATAGAATGTGTTCCATCGTAGATCTATCAACAGTGGTGTTCCTCAGTGCTCTGTCCTATCACCAACTCTCTTCCTTTTATTCATCAATGATTTAAGCTGTACATCTAACCCTATCCACTTTTATGCTGATGATACCACTCTTCACCTTTCCATTCGGTTCCCACAACATCCTTCTCAGCAGTTACTTCAACGAACAAGGGATGAGGCTATGGCATAGCTAATGTCTGTCTTGACTCGTATCTCTGACTGGGGTAAAAATAATCTTGTTGTTTTTCATGAATCATAGACTCAGTTCTTACACCTGTCAACCCGACAAAATCTTCCACAGGAGTACCCACTAATATTTAATAATGTCCAGCTCAATCCTGCATAATCTTTGAACATGCTTGGGGTTTCATTCACACGGGATTTATCTTGGAAAGAACATATTACATCTCTTGTGAAATCTGCTTCCAAGAGATCAGGTGTGCTATGCCGACTCCGAACCTTCTTTACCCATGCACAGTTGTTAACTTTATACACGGGTTTTATTCACCCCTGTTTAGA
Organism: Birgus latro; assembly: GCA_018397915.1. NCBI lineage: Eukaryota > Metazoa > Arthropoda > Malacostraca > Decapoda > Coenobitidae > Birgus > Birgus latro. Next base: position 7,412 of record JAGKTI010037484.1, on the reverse strand, counting down.
GTGCAACTCTCATGTGTGGGGAGGCTCCCCACATTCAGCTCTTCTCAATAGGGTGGAGTCAAAGGCTTTTCGTCTCATTAACTCTCCTCCTCTTACTGGCTCCCTTCAACCTGTGTCTTCGCTGCACTGTTGCATATTTATCTCTTTTCTATCGCTACTTCAATAGTCACTTTCTCTGAACTGTCTGCTTGCATCCCTCCACCTCTACAATGGGCAAGTAGCACCCGTCTAGCAACAAACTCTCATCCCTTTTCTGTGAAGCTCTCTAATGCAAGAGTTAACCGTTACTTCCAGTCCTTCATTTATGCAAGTGGTCAACTCTGGAACTGTCTTCCTCTGTCGGTATTTCCTGCTTCCTATGATATCCAGTCTTTCAAGCGCAGTTTGTCCAGGCATCTCGAAATGAACGGATCTTGAATTTGGCTCTCTTTTGTATTGTTTTTGTTTTTTTCTTGGAAGGAACAGTTTGCGGGCCCATGGCCTATGGTTCCTTCTTCCTTGCATTAAAAAAAAAATATAATCAATCACTGACACTTACGATGATATATATTTTCTCCTTTATGTTTTTCATGATCTATATTTTAAAATTTGAATTTTGTGTGTGTGTGTGTGTGTCCGACTTTGGGCATAGACCAAACAACGTCATGCTTGGGCCCAGAAGTTTTACATGTCACTCACCGATCCCCCCTTACGACATAGGATTTTAATACTACTGGTGTCCACACCTTATATAAATCATATCATCTATGAGCATAAATTTGGGTAGGTTTCTACAACGTACCTGTCGAATCATCGGAGTGGGAAACTATCCCTGCAGGGCATAAGAGATGACATGTTAACATTAATTCAAAGAATCTCTGAGACTAATTCCTTCACAGTAAGTATGGTTGTAGTCAAGCACAGACTTGACTATAACCTATAGCACTGACCACACAAGCTGTTTCACTTTCCTTAATACTGAGTTACTGAACACAAATCCCCACCTCTAACCATATGCTCGTGATATACCTTAATGGCATACTCCCATACACACACGAAAGCGAGAACGAAATATTACTCTGCTCGAAACATAAGTATGTCTGACTCTGGGAATATCTGTTTCTCTGTATGTGCGGGTGTCTGTGTGTGTGAGTGTGTATGTGTGTGTGCGTATGTCTGTGAGTGAGCATGTTTCTGTGTAAGTGCGTGTCTGTCTGTGCGCGGGTGTCTGTGTACGTATGTTTGTGTGTGTGCTGTGTCTATTTTTGTGAGTGTGTTTGTGTGTGTGCGTGTGTCTATGTGTCTGTGTATCCGTGTTTCTCAGTGTTTGTGTCTTACTGTATCTGTATCATATTGAGTCTGTTACCCTGTGTGTGTGTGTGTGTGTGTGTGTGTGTGTGTGTGTGTGTGTGTGATTTGGAGCCAGTTGGTTAGGTGAGTGGGGTGAGGTGAGTGGGGTGAATGAGGTTGGATTGGTGGGTTGAATGAGGTTGGATTGATGGGTATCGTGGATAGGTGCATAGCCGGGGTGGGTGGGCTGGATGGTTGGTAAGGGTGGAGTTGGATGGGTTGGTTGGGTGGGGTGTATGGAGTGGCTTTGGGGTCTATTGTAGGGGTAGATGGGCTGGTGAGTGGATGAGTGAGGTGGGCCGGTTGGGTGAGTGGCTGGATCGGTGAGTGGCCAGGGAGGGGTCGGTAAGGTAGGTTTTGGTGGAACGAATCTGGTGGATGAGTGGGGTTCGAATGAATGGGTGGGATGGAGGGCTGAATGGGGTTGGGTAAGAAAGGTGGTTGGGCTTGTGAATGGGCGGGTGGGTCGGTGGGAGGAGTGGATGGATAAGATGGGTGAGTTCCCAGTGTAAGGTGTGTGGGCTGGGTGGGTGAGTATTCAGGGAGAGGTGGTGAAGGATTGGGTACGTGGATGTGATGGATGGCATTGTTGGCTGAGCAGGGTGGACGGCATTCGTGGATGGGGAGAGTGGGTGGCCTGGGACGGTGGGAAAGAATGGTCGTCAGAAAGTGGGTCGCCAGGGTGAGTGGGCTCGGTGGGTCGCCAGGGTGGCTGAGAAGATTACGTGGTAGGGGTGCTTTGGGTAAGGTGAAGGGTTGAGTGGCTGGATGGGTTCAGGGTGAGTTGGTGAGTGGGTGGGTGTGTTGGGTGGCATTGTTAGGTGACCTTGGTGGGTGGCATTTGTGGGTGGGCAGGGTGGATGGCCGGGATCGGTGGGCTTAGGTGGCTGGGCAGGGTGAGTGGCCTGATCGGGGGTCGGTGGTTGTGCTGGATGGGCTGAGTGGTAGGTGAACAAGTGTGTAGGTGGATGGGTGGATATGTGGCTCCCCAGATGACAGGGCAGGAGAGGGACTAATACGACAAGTATCCATATAACTTATCTCTGTTGCTTGCATTTTAGTATATTGATGAGAACACGTTGGATAAATTTTTGGAAACCAAACTCTATACATTGGGGTAACTCTTTTGAACACTTCTAAAATCGTGAATATAATTACTCCTCACGGAACTGAAGGTTGATCTATGCACCTAACAATGCACCTAATAGTAGGATAAATGAAAGTAATATTACCTGCGGCAAGACGTGAGAATGAGCGAAGCTTCAAATCCTCTATCGATCAGGCTGACAAATCACTACTTTGGTGGGGGTAGCGAGGGGGATCGGGGGGGTGGGGGTGTAGATGTGTGCTATTAACATGCCCTCTAGTGGCAGACTACCCTGTCCCCTATTAGTGTTCACGTCTTTACTGAAAACCTGAATGGCACAATTTCCGAAAAAATTATTATACTGAGACTAGAAGGAATCACCAATACAGAAAAAAAAAAAAAAAAAGTATATAGGTTATATTTAGGAGACTGTTATCCCGGAGTTCTGAAACTGCGGATCGTGACCTTCCCAGGGGGTCGCCAGATGAATTCTGGGGGTCGTGAGATGATTTCTGGAGTGTGGAAAATGTTAGAAAGATAATTTGTAATTGAAGGAGTTGGCCACTTTCTGGCATACATCGTGTGCAAATGAATGTGTAATCGATTCTTATATTTACGTTTATACAACATTTTATACGAGTATATATAACACACTGGACTACGATGATAGTAGGTATAGTGCAGGTTCCTTCACTTACGGTAGTGTGGTCATTAACGATAGCATTTTTTGTTTAAATAACTGGTGCATGATTCGCCAATGAAACGTATCTGTATTGACAAAAGTTGTAATATTTCACTACACAAAGTAGCTTTGGCAGTTTTCTCAGAATATGATATAGGAATTTCATAGACGCTACTTTCATATTTATAATTGCTAATGGGAAGCCACAATACATACCCGACGAATAATGTACTATACATTGTTCAAGACTAAGACTTCTCCCTCGACCCTCACTTTTCAGTGCCCCACCACCATTATTCTGGCACATTCATAATTTTTTGGTGCAAAAATAGGTTGTCTTTGAACCAGGTTGGAAGGCTTTCGAAAACGCATAGTCAGTTCGCAAAAAAAAGTCTTGTATTTCTCAAAGTTAGCCTAATTTCCTTTAACACTGGAGAGCAGTTGAGGTCTAATTTACAGCACCTATGCTTTGAAGCAAGTGTCTGGTATTTGAACGTTATACCTGACATTTTGTTATCAGTTCTAATAAAAGTTGCACCTGTCCACGGCAACGCAGTGCAAAAGACGCATTACTCGATAGTGAGAGTTTATGAGCTGCCTGGTTTTTGTGCTGAGTATGTGTGCACAATTTTTGCAAGCTAATTATATCTACAGTATGGGCAGGGGCCTGATCATTATGTCATTAANTGTGTGATGTAAACAATAAAAAATAAAACACAAGATAAAATACAAGAACTAAGTTTGATGATGTCCCTATGTGATTTTTTGGAACTTCTTTAACAAAATTATTCGGTACATTGTGTCTAAAAGAAAAAAAGATTGTACCAGGAAATGACAGACTAAAAATATACAGACTGACAACTCAGTTATATCCTTTCACATTCCTTCAAGTTCATTTATATCAGCCTGTGTTCCACTGGGATGCCTCACTCGATGTTTTCTTATATTGCTCTTAGATGCCTGGTCATCCTTACTCCAGGATTTTAGTGAGAACTTCCGTCTTCGCATGACCTTTCAAACGCCTCTGAGAAAGCCTGGTACAAAAGTATATTTCCTAGATTGCCCTTCTACGGTTTCTATCACGTTTTCTGTGCCATAATCTTAATTTTCATCTGCGGTCATTCTATAGCAGATGTTTTAGACGGCTTCCGTTCTTTTAACTCTATCAACACTGGAGTTCCCCAGGTTCTGTCCTTTACCTTACTCTTTCCCTAGTAGCAGAGAGAGAGAGAGAGAGAGAGAGTATGTAATATGAAATGAATATGAATTTAGTATCAGCTAAACTCTCGACTGATAAGACTGTTGAGGAATGCAAATAACAAAAGGAAGTTAAAGAAGAGAAAAATGACCTAGCATCAAAAGATGAAACAAATATATGAGGGGTGAACAGCAGTTTACCTATAAGGCTGACGCCTGAGAAGAGCGATCCTAGTATTGTCAACGTCTGGTCTCGAACTCCAAGGTATTGGCTGATGACACCACACAACAGCCTGCAGACCAGGTTGCTTATACCCACCACCGAGAGGCAGAAGGCAGATTCTTGCTGGGTGTATCCTGCGCTCTCCATGGCAAATGGTACAAGTGCCCAGATGTTTAAAAACGTAATAGCATTCAATTCCCATATGATCGCCAAAAGTAATATACCTGGTGACTTGATGAAACTGAAATACTGGCAAGATGACTTAAAAACTCTTTTAAGCGAGGAGGAAATGCCCTTGTTCTTGTTGGATGCTTGCGTCTGTGTGACTGTTGCGAAGTGTGTGCAAGTGTTGGTAGGGTGCAGGTGGACTGGCCGGATAACCAAGGCAGCAGCACTGCAGTTGAGGACCAGCGCACCAGTGAGAAGAGTGGCACCACTGAACCCGTATTCCTCCTGAAGATAAGTCAACATTGGTGGCACCAGCATCTGACTGGTGCACACGCCAGACATAACTATAGAATTAGCAATGCTCCTCCACCGATTGAAGTATAAGGGAATCACCAAGTAGGCAAATCCGTCCAACGGTACAACAGGTCCAGCTGAAAGGAAAACAAATCTTAAGTTGTCACAAAGGCTAAAATAATTGGAGCAAATATGATATGCTCTGTAGGTTAAGGTTCGAACTAATTTTCACTTTCGAACTTAACCTACAGGACATATCATATTTGGTCCAGTTATTTTATCGTGACGAACTTAATTTTTTTCCGTGAAATGCTTTTAAAGAATGGATTTCCCTATTGTTTCACTGATATTCGTATTGGGAAAATATTGAGAAGACAAAAACTATACATGTACTGTACTCTAAAAAGTAATGTATGCCTCAATGAGATGAAAGAAGATTTAAGTAAGCAATATATTAAGCGAGTTTAACTTGCTGTCAGTTTGACGAAATAAAACGCTTAAATCACAGGAAAACCACTGCTTTCCTCTTCTTGCAGGACAAGTTCATAATGCACTCTGTCTGTTACAAGAAGCCCCTTTTTATATCCTTTCTGCATGTTCCTCACCAAACTAAGGTGGCAGCTGTGTGTGTGTGTGTGTATGTGTGTGTGTGTGTGTGTGTGTAAACTTAAAGGTCATTGGGCTGGTGGAGCCTAGTGGCCGGGTGGGTGGATGGGTTGGTGAGTGGGTGGGTGGGTGAGTTGACAAGCAGGGAGAGGGCATGGATGGGGTGGGATGGTGGAATGGACTGGTGAGTGGGTGGGTTGACAGGTAAGGTGGGTGGAGTGGGTGAATAGTAGGGTGGATCGTTTTTACATTTTGTTTGAAATTCAAAATCCAATAGTGTTCAAAAGTTGTGTACTCACGAGAAAAAAATCACAGCGAAATCAAACTTTTCGGCAACAGTACCTTGTACCTCCCCAACGAGCTTAAAACATGAAAAAGTTAAGCAAAAAACATGGCATTCACGGGAATTTTTAAAACTACAAACCAGCCATAACTCATATAGCACTAGTTAGGTCTTCTAATTTGCTTCCTAAACACAGAAAAATTCTGCTTCATATTAAATAATGATTGTGTTCTGCCTCCCCACCTTAGGAATTGTTTATGAAATTTTCATGATAACGATTTTTCAAAACATTCCTAAAAATCACATAAGTTACAAGGATGCTTCTAATAGTTCAAAATGCGATGTATGGTAGCATAAATGACTGTGTGTCAGGTCTCAGTTCTCTAGTATAACATCTTCTGCCTTCTCCAATTAGCATAATGTCATTCAGTGCACACACCCTACATGCCTACCCCCCCCTTTGTTTATTCATTATACATGTGTCCTCTTTTTCTTTCACTTTCAGTCAGTCTTCATTCACCTGTTATTGAAGTAACACTTCACATGTTTGCCTCCTACAGACAGCTCTGATTGAACTGAATACTGAGCAAGGATTCTATGTCCAATTTTTGGGAACCAAACGATTTAAATATTAACCATCTTCCAACATATGATGATGATGTAATGATATTTTACATGTACGGCAGAATTTGAAGACATTTAAAAAGGAACCAATATTTTTTTAGATTAGTGTCTCGATCATTTCAAAGGTAAAGGCTATGTGGCAGAGAACTTCTATTCCAACGGTCTCTGATAAGTGTATTTTTCAGATGCTGAAGAGCTATCCCAGCAAATACAAAATTCTACATAAACCAGCAAAAGGAAGGACGAACGTTCAAAGTTATCAAGAGAAAGTTCAATCTTTTCAAAAAGATTCTCAGGACATACTATTTGATGTTGCTGCTTGCAAACGTAAGGACTCCGAGAACTGCAAGTGTGAGAATGAGAGCAGATGCCACAAATGGAGCGAGAAATTTTATTGGACCAGAGAACAAAAAGAACAATGGATATTAGATCTTTGAATACTACTACAACTAAGAGAAATGTTAAACGGTTGAATATAAAACAAGCAACACCTGCTCCCAGTTCAAGCAATGACTTGTTTGAAACTGAATTGTGTTGCAGAACAAGTTCAGCAAATGAAGACAATGAAGATGATTTTTCTCAGCAACTTCCTACTAGACCAAAACAAGAACTGAGAGGAAAAAGCAAGAAAAGAAGCCTGCGATCTCATGCTATTGCGTGTAATGGTGGTGTATTATCTGACGGAGTTCTTCTGTGGCAAGTGCTGTACTAGAAGACCTTGGTATGACAGATTAGACAAGGGAAGATATTAACAGAAATGAAATATGAAGAGCACATACAACAGCAAGAACTGCAATTCAGATACAAGAAAGGGCAGTTCAACCACTCATTAGCATTTTCTTTGATAACTGTAAAGATAAAACACTAATAACTCAATGAGCAGGAAGAACACAACGTAAAAGGACTGTGAACGAAGAAC
>JAGKTI010037483.1:0-10884 GCA_018397915.1 Birgus latro | reverse complement strand
ATATATGGATAAAATATCTGGAAGAGATGAATATTTTGACTGAAAGTCAGTATGGATTCAGAAGTGGAATGTCATGTGTTTCCAACTTGTTGAGCTTCTACTCAAGGGCGATTGACGTGCTACAGGAGAGAGACGGTTGGGTGGATTGTGTGTACTTAGATCTGGAGAAGGCCTTCGACAAAGTACCCCACAAGAGACTATTATGGAAATTAGAACATATAGGAGGACTTAAGGGAAGCCTCCTGGAATGGATGAGAGACTTTTTGAGTGACAGACAAATGAGGCAAGTAATAAAGGACAGGACATCTGGATGGAGGGAGGTAACAAGTGGTGTCCCACAGGGCTCGGTGTTGGCACCAGTAATGTTCCTGATTTACGTAAATTATATGGTAGATGGAGTGAACAGCTACGCAAGCCTGTTTGCTGATGATGCAAAGATCTTGAGAAAGGTAGAGGTTGAAGAGGACTGTAAAATGCTACAGGAGGATCTGGATAGGATATATGATTGGAGCCAGATGTGGGAAATGAAATTCAACGCAAAAAAATGTAAAATACTGGAAATGGGTAAAAGTACCAAGAGGCCATCATTGAATTATTTGATGGGTAATGAACCAATTAGAAAAGCGAGAGAAGAGAAAGATTTGGGAGTGCTGGTCCAGGATAGTTTGTCACCTGAAAAGCACATAAATAAGATAGTGAGAGAGACATATAAACTCTTGACCAATATAAGAGTGGCATTTCATTACATGGATGAGGAGATGATGAAAAAATTGATAGTGGCCATGATCCGGCCCAGGTTAGAATATGCAGCAGTAGTGTGGTCCCCACACAAAAAGAAAGATATAACCAAGATTGAGAGAATACAAAGAACAGCAACCAAGATGGTCCCCAGTCTGGCAGATTTGCCATACAGGGAGAGGCTGGAAAGGCTGGATTTGCCCTCCTTAGAGGAAAGGAGAAAGAGGGGTGACATGATTGCAGTGTTCAGGACCATGATAGGAGTAGATAAAATTGACAGAGAAAATCTGTTTGTGTGGGATGAGAGAGCAACAAAAGGACACGGAATGAAACTAAAGAAGCCAAGCTGCTCGAAGGACATCAAGAAATTTAGTTTTCTGTATAGATGTATAGACCTGTGGAATAGCCTGGACAAAGAGATCGCCCGGTCTAAAAACTTAAATGAGTTTAAGGCAAAATTTGACTTATTGAGAAACAGAGACGGGACCCCACGAGCGTAGCTCATTTCCTGTATATCACAATTAGGTAAATACAATTAGGTAAATACACACACACACACACACACACACACACACACACACACTGGTAGCAGTATGAGTGAAGACAGATATACCTATTTCTCTCTCTCTCTTCTCTCACACGCACACAAGTGCATGCACACACAGCAGCAGCCACAGCGAGAAGATGTGTCTCAAACCACCTCTCAACAAACCAAAGTAGTTTTCAGGAATTGTCCTGTCTCCAGTCTTGTTCAAAATTTGAAGTATTGCAAGTTATTATAGTCTACCAAAATGTAAAGAACTATTGTCATTAAGTATACATGAATGTTTTTATAGGAATTTTGGGAACAGCTGTTCAGTTGAGTACTGCAACCGACCTTAAACATGGCCGTCAGTGTAAACATTGGGGAACTGGATTTTCCAGGATTTGACAGTGAAACAAATGTAATGGATCTGGTTAAAATGTTGATTATGAGAATTAGTGGACTAGAAAAGAAAGTGGAAGATCTAGTATCAAGAAACATGCCTGAAAATACTGAAAATACTATACAGAATCTGATACAGGCCAATGAGACAGCAAACCAGGAGATCGAGAATTTGAAACGAGAAAATACTGAATTAAAGAGAAAACTAGAAGAGAGTAGTAACAAAACAGAGAAGGTAAGTAGTGTGTTAGAATAGCAAAAGGCAAAGTGGGCACATGTGAAAGAACAGAAGGAAGTGGTCAGTTTAAGGGAAATTATTCAGGAAGATAGGGAAATGAACAAGAAAAAATGGAAGAAAATGTAGTGAAAATATTGAAGAAAAAAGAGAAAATAGTGAGAGAACCAGTAGAAAGGAACAGACGTGTGATAATATTTGGAAACAGGGAGGAGGAAGAAAAAGTTAGGTCTATGAGACTCGAGAGAGACTCAAATCAGGTGAAGCAAATATTGGACAAGATCGATCCCGAAGGAAACAAGTGGGAAAAAGAAATTGAGGAAGTAAGGAGGATAGGGCCATATAAGAAAGGGGAAGCAAGACCAATTCGAGTTAAGATGTCTTCAGAAAGTGTAGTAAATGACATACTTAAGGTGACCTGGAAACTGAGTAAAGAGGCAGGGATGGAAAATATTTTTGTAAGAAAAGACTTGAATGAAGAAGAAAGAGAAGTTTTAAAATCTTTGAAGGACCAAGTGAAGGAAAAAAATAACAGGAGGACAGAGGAAGAACGTAAAACTTTTTTTTGGAGAGTGATGGATATGAAAGCAAGGAAGTGGTATATGAAGAACTAGACATGAAGGAAACAAAGGGGATGGATATGAATATGAAAAAGAGAAGAGCAAGTAAAGATAAAAACAGTGTAGCAAATCTGAGCATCATGTTCAGTAATGTAGATGGATTAATATCTAAGAAAGGGGAAATTGGAGACTACTTAAATGAAAATAAACCTGAAATTGTTTGCTTAGTAGAGACTAAATTGCCCCGAGATGTCGATACAAAATTATTAGGCTGGAACAATTATAAGACTTGGAGGAAGGACAGAGAAGGTAAATTTGTGGGAGGTATAGTGATATTAACCCATAATGACCTAAGAGTACAGAATATAGAAATTGAAAATACCAAGGTTGAACTTTTGGGAGTTGTAATAGAGGGCAGTTATGGAGGAAAAATGGATGCAAGAGTTTTTTATATGCCCCCCAAAACTAGGGCATGGACAAAGGAAGATTACGAACAGTTAAAAAGAGAATCCATTATTAGGCTAAAAATGTTAATTGAACGAAGAAATAGAATAATATTAATGGGAGATTTTAACTGTAGAGAAGTTGATTGGGAAAGTATGGATGCTGGGAACAACGAAGAATCATGGGGAAATAAATTAATGGAATTGATGATAGAAAACATGTTAACCCAGTTGATCAAAGAAACCACAAGAATTAGGGGTGTTGATGAACCATCCAGGCTCGACCTAGTATTCACAAAGGACCCAAATGATGTGAGAAACATAACCTACCATTGCCCCTTTGGTACAAGTGATCATCTGGTAATTGAGATGGACGTGGTAGGAGTGAGGGAAGGAGAAAGAGATGAAAAACACAGAGAAAATAGATACAATTATGGGAAGGCAGACTTTGCTTCCCTGGGGAACTTTTTCCAAAATGTAGAATGGAGTAAAATGAATATGATCACAAATGTGGATGAGAAATATGAGTTTTTGTAGAAGTATATAAAACAGGAGTTACTAAGTATGTCCCAAAATTTTCTGCAGCTATGGAAAGGAAGAAAGAATGGTTTAACAACAGATTTAGGATGGTGCAAGAGGCAAGAAATAAAGCATGGAATAAAGTGAGAAGAAGGTATAGTGAAAGGGCTTGGGAGGAGTACAAGTAGGTTAGAAATGAATATGTAAGGGTACGGAGAGAAGAGGAATGGAAATATGAAAAAAATATTGTATCTAACTGTAAAAAAGAGCCGAAACCATTTTATAGGTTTGTAAATGGCAAAATGAAAGTTAGGGACAGTATAATATGACTAAGGGATGGAGATGAAACATACAAAAGAGAGGAAGACTTGTGTGAAATAATGAACAACAAGCTGCAGTCAGTTTATGTATTGGAAGACGAATTTAGGGAGCCTGAAGTGGAACCCAGGCTGAGGAAAATGGCTGAAATTACAGTTGACATAAATAAGGTGCTACTGCTGATGAAGGATTTGGATGTGAGAAAAGCAATGGGACCAGATGGTGTGGCTGGATGGATCCTGAAGGAATGTGCCGACCAGTTAGTCTATCTATTTACCTATTGCCAGACGCCTCAATCCCGAGCGGGGTGGCCACAAACAAATCGCCTCCATGTCACTCTGTCCCCTGCCATTTCACTACCACGCTCCCAACTCACACCCCCAGTTAGTGTGGCCAGTTTATATCATCATCAAGACCTCGCTTGAAAATGGACAGTTACCTAAAGATTGGAAAAGAGCAAGTATTGTGCCAATCTTTAAGAGAGGAGATAGGGAGGATCCACTTAATTATAGACCTGTGTCACTTACTAGTATTGTTTGTAAAATCTGCAAGAAAGTTATTAGAAAAAGATGGATAAAGTATTTAGAAGAAAATGAAGTGATAACACCAAGACAGGTTGGTTTTAGGGAAGGAAGATCATGTGTTACTAACCTATTAAGTTTCTACAGTAGGGTAACAGATGTCATACAGGAGAGAGAGAGATGGGCGGACTGTGTCTATCTGGATCTTAAGAAATCATTTGACAGGGTACCCTATAAGAGACTATTGTGGAAGTTGAGGACCTTTGGAGGGGTGCATGGGAAACTATTAAAGTGGATGGGAGATTATTTGACAGGAAGGCAGATGAGAACAGTAATAAGAGACATTGTTTCACAGTGGAGAAATGTGACTAGTGGAGTACCCCAGGGCTCTGTCCTGGCCCCAGTAATGTTTCTGATATATGTAAATGATTTGTCAGAGGGTTTGAATAGTTACATGAGTATGTTTGCAGATGATGCTAAAATTATGAACTTATTAAATGTATTGATAGTTGTAAAGAACTGCAAGAGGACTTGGACAAACTACACAGCTGGAGCCAGACTTGGAAAATGGACTTTAATGCCAAGAAGTGTCATGTATCAGAAATGGGTATAAGTGAAAGAAGACCACACTGGACATATAAAATGGGCAATGAGATGATTAGTAAAAGAAAGGATGAGAAAAACTTGGGAGTGATTATTCGGGACACTTGTCACCAGAAAAGCATAAAAACAAAATTATTGGGGGAACTTATGGAATACTGACCAACATGAGAGTGGCTTTTAATTATATGGATGAGGAAATGTTGAGGGAGTTGATAGTGACCATGATAAGACCAAGACTAGAGTATGCGGCGGTGGTATGGTCACCTCATTTCGTCTCGTTTCGTTTCGTTTTTGAAGGCTCCAACATGCTTGCATGTGTCGGCCTTGGTCACCTAATGACGGCTCTCCACGCTGCTCGATCTCTGGCAGCCTCCCTGTTCAGTCCCTTAACCCTTAAGTCACATTTAATGACCTCGTCCCATGTCTTTCTCGGTCTACCCCTCCCAACCCCTCCCCCAATATTAACATTTCTCACCCTCTGTACCCAATTATCATCCCCCAGCCTCTCCACATGTCCAAACCACCTCAGCCTACCTCTCCTCATCACAACACCAATACACTCCAGTCCCATCCTACCTCTCAACTCTTCCATCGTAAACCCAGCCCCCCCAGGCCTTGCACGCAGGGATGCACTGCACATCCACCAAATCATTGTCATTTCTGTACATTTAAACCAGCATATATCCTCTTCCTTTACTGCCCAGGTCTCACTACCATACAGCATCACACTCCTAACACACGCTGTATACAAAGACCCCTTAGCACGTAAGGAGAGTCCTCTCAATGACAGGAGAGGCAACAGCTCCCTGAACTTCTTCCAACCACTTCTCACTCTAGCAATCGAGCTAACTCCAGCCCCACCTCCGGCACATAACATGTCTCCCAAATAACAAAACTCCTCCACACACTCAAGGGACTCACCTGCAAGTTCAACCCTCTCACGCCTAACAATCTCCACCTGCTCTCCCCGACACACCACACACATGAAATCAGCATTATCTTGCAGTCTACCTCTAATACCACTACAGTAAACCCTTGATAAGCCAAACTTTTAGAAGCCGGAATCTTCAGTTAGCCGAACTCAGGCCGAGACCACGTATGAAAGTAGGCCGAAATGCGAAAGTAGGGGGAGAAATGGCGCCAAGCGGACTCGTGGCGCCAGTCTGCAGCTTGCTTTTGGAGACGGTAGTTGTGCCATTCTTACTGTCATTTAGTACTAAATAGTGCTCTCCTTTTGCCTTCTGCCTTGCCATGGAAGGTTCATAGCTTAAAAGAAGTGATACTGGCACCTCTAGTCGTAAAGGAATGAAGCTAAAAAAGAACAAAAATGTGCGTGTGTGACAGTGTAGTGATCATGATTAAAGTTCAGTACTATTATTACTGAAAGTGTTACATTGCAGTCTATTACAGTGATTACATTTAAGTGTAGCTCTTAATATAGAGTGAAATAAATACTGGGTACTGTTTAGAATTTACATTAAAGTATGAACTAACCCACCTCCACCAACTCTGTCTCCAAAACAAAACAAACTGTAAAACTTCGAAGAATCTACTGCTTCTAACGAAAGGTGTTACATTGCAGTCTATCACAGTGATTACATTTAAGTTTAGTTCTTAATATAGAGTGAAATAAATACTGGGTATTGTTTAGAATTTACGTTACAGTATGAACTCAACCACCTTCACCACCTCTGTCTCCAAAACAAAACAAACTGCCAAAGAATCTACTGCTTCTAACGAAAGGTGTTACACTGCAGTCTATTGTAGTGATTACATTTATGTTTAGTTCTTAATATAGAGTGAAATAAATACTGGGTACTTTTTAGAATTTACGTTCGAGTGTGAGTTAAACCACCTCAACCACCTCCGTCTCCAAAACAAAACAAACTGCCGACGATCTTCTGCCTCTGACGAAAGGCAAATTATGTGCACTGAATTTTTTCTTTTTTGTCTTTCTTTATTAATTTATACATTGTATATGCTCCTTTACTTTAGTGTTAAGAAAACAAGTAATAAGTATTGTTATTGCAATTTGGGGGGGTGAAAATCAATCTCCAACACACGTTACCGACAGTCGGTACTGCCTCTGTGAATGATTTTCTACCAATTAACCACTTCAGTACTGTGATGTCTATTTCTACTTTATTTATGCTTCCTCCAGCCGATTTTATGGCACTCAGGACTGGACTCACAACCTGAAGGGGCTAACAAAGGCTGTACCAACCCCGTGCACTTCCACAGATCCAATCTACACTGACTAAAATTGTCTGGTGGCAGCAAGAACAAAATGAAAATTCACCCAGCACTGAAGGGGTTAAATGTATATTAAATGCACTATATTGTTTTTGTCATAACTAATTTATTTATATATGCTTCTTTAATTTAGTGTTGAAAGGACAAGTAATAGGTATTGTCATAGCAATTTTGGGAGGTCATAATTCGGTAATTTAGCAATTTGTGGGGGTGAAAATTTGGTAAGCCGGAAAATTCGGTAATTCGAACCAGGGTAGAGCCCCATATAGTTCGGCTTATCAAGGGTTTACTGTACATCTCTTGTGCACCCATTTATCACAAACACTACACAAGATGGAATTACTTCCCACACCCATGTGGCAAACTGCACATGGCCACTCTCCCTCTCCTCTGATTGTACCGCCACCAACCCTAGATATCATCACTTTTGTTTTATCTGCATTTACCCTTAAGCCCTTGTGCCCCATACCATCTCTCCACTTCTTAAATCTTTCCTCAGCCTCCCCTTCATTCTCAGCAATCAGCACCAAATCATCAGCATACAACATCTCCCATGGGAGTCCATCTCTGAAGTCACGTGAGAGGGCTTCAAGCACCATGATAAACAACAAGGGACTCAAAACTGACCCCTGATGCACACCAATATTCACGGGAAACTCATCACTCAAAACTCCATTCACTCTTACCTGGGTGCGAGCACCCACATACATGGCCATAACCACGCTAACCAGCCACTCTTCCAACCCCAGCATTCTCATTGCCCACTTCACCACCTCAAGCTGTCGAACAATGAATATGGCATCAGTGGTCCCCCTGCCTGGCATAAACCCAAACTGCATCTCATTGATATTCACTCTTTCTCTAATCATACCTTCTAGAACTCTCTCCATTACTTTCATTATCTGATCTAAGAGCTTTATACCTCTGTAATTTCCCCTTTCCAGGACATCACCCTTCCCTTTGTACACATTTACAGTTACACTCTTCAGCCAATCATCTGGGACCACACACTCATATATAATCATATTTATCAGGTCAGTGACTAACCTCACCCCAGTATCTCCTGAGGCCTTCAACATTTCGGCAGTCAACCCAGACACACCTGCCGCCTTCCCCACCCACATCCTGCCTATTGTCTCACTCACAGTAGCAGCGTCAATCAAAGGCCAAGGGCCAAACACTGGATCAGCTGGCTCCAAACCTTCCCTATCCCAATCAAACTCCTCATTCAACAACCGACTATAATGCTCTCTCCATGAATCTTTAATATCCTCACTGTTCACCACTACCCTTCCTTCATCATTCTTCACACACTGCTTGCCTACAATGTCCCAATTATCCCTCTTCACCTGATTTGCCACCCTAAAAACCATATTTTTCCTTCCTCCATGATTTAGATTATCAAGTAAAAGTCTCTGTGACTCAGACTTCGCCCTGTATACCTCTCTTCTAGCCCTGCGCTTGGCAGCCAAGTATTCCTCCCTGTTACCACCCTTCTTCCATTCCCGAAAAGGCCTTCTCTTCTCCTTAACTGCGGCTTCTACACCCTTATCCCACCACCAAGTTACTTTATGTCTTGGTGGGCCTCTTGTCCAACCGCATATTGCATCGGTAACTCTCAAGAGGTTGTTCTTAAGGGCTCTATACTGTTCATTAACGTCTCTATCTACGGCCTCCTGTTCAGCCACCACTCTCCTCATCTCACTATAAAAGGCATCCCTTACTGATTGGTTTCCCAGCTTCCATATTTTCCTCCTAGGTACATATGTCCTCCTTCTCACCACTCGTTCCTTAAGCACCATGTCACAAATCAACAGTTTGTGCTGCTGCACACACTCCTTGCTTCCTACAACTTTAACATCCCTCACTAATCTATCAACCCTCCTGACCAGAAAATAATCTATCTGACTACTATTTATCAATCTACTCACTCTTTTTCTAAAATGTGTGTTGCACACAATCATGTCCAAAGCCTCCCCAAACTCAAGTATTCTTTCCCCTTCCGCATTCCTCACACCATATGTGCATCCTCCATGGACTCCTTGATAACCTTGAGCTGCTTCACCAACATGACCATTTAAATCCCCTCCCAGAACCACTACTAGAATGGGTTCAACGGATGGCAACGAAGATGATACCACATTTAAGAGAACTCACCTACGAGGAGAGATTGGAAAAACTGAAGTTACCAACACTGCGCGAGAGAAGGGAAAGAGGTGACTTGATCACGATATTTAGAAATGAAAGAGAATTGGAAAGGGTGGATAGAGAGGATCTTCTTGTGTTGGATGATGGAAGAACAAGAGGTCATGGCTTCAAGTTGAGGAAAAGTAGATGTCTTAATGATCTCAAAAGGTTCAGTTTCCCGAATAGAAGCATAAGTATTTGGAATGACTTAGACGAAGAGATGGTGCAGGCGAAAAACATTCATGTATTTAAAACTAGATTAGATGAATGTAGATATGGAGACAGGACAGCACGAGCATAGCTCAATTCCTGTATACTACAAATAGGTACAAATAGGTAAATACACACACACACACACACACACACAAGTGCATGCACAACCACACATACATAGAGAGATCATAGAACAACAAAGTAAGGAAAAAGTGGAGAAGGAAGTGGTTAGAGTACTAAGAAGAGGAGAATCTTTGGTCAGGGATGTAGCAGACAAGAAAAAATGTGTGATAATCTCAGGAATAAAAGAAAAACGAATGACAGTAAGATCTGAAAGAGAGAGAGAGGAACTGAGCAAGGCTAAAGAAATACAGTAATCCCTCCATTATTCGACACAATAGAGCCAAAGGCATGTTTGAATAGTGGTCTTGTCCGAATATTGGGCCCTGAAGCTCCAGCACTGGTCATTCATGACCCTAACCTAACCTAACCTAAATCAGAAAACTACCTTCCTACCTCCCTACCGGACATGTATAGCACTTATTTAGGTCCCTTTTCACATAAATAATGCACACAAAGCATGAATTAATTGAATTTTATCCAAAAAATGATGATTTAGAGGTGAGTGAGGCATAGGTGGTCACAACTTTGCCAGCATAGTATAAGTAAGTATCAGACATGGAAATCATCTTTTCTCACATTTTATGCACTAAATTATTGGATACAAAGCATCAAATACAGTAAATGATGTAAACTGTTACCCAAAAAATGGTTAGGTTAGGTTAGGTTAGGTTATGACCGGACATGAAATTCAATGGCCCTTTTTCATAGCTGGTGCACTTAAAAACCATGCATGAAAAAATTAAATTGAAAGCAGGAAATTATGATTAACATTTAGGGTAATTTTTTAACACATTTACAGCATGCTGAAAACAGGTTAGACATGAAAATCTTTATGGTAATCATCTTACACAATAATCAAAGGCAGCCGTGGCTCAGTGGGTTAGAGCGCTCAGCTCTGGCCGTAGGGTCGGAGGATCGAATCCACCCAAGGGTCATTGGTTGACATCAGGAAGGGCATCCGGTCATAAAATGCTACACGCTCCAATCCAAAAAGGCCGACGCATGCAAGCATGTTGAAGCCTTCAAAAACGAAACGAAACGATTCACCTTTTTCATAGCTGGTGCACTTAAAACCATGCATGAAAAAATTAAATTAAAAGCAGGAAATTATGATTAACGCAATGTTACATTAGGTTAGGTTAGGTTATGACCAGACATGAAATTCACTGGCATTCACCTTTTTCATAGCTGGTGCACTTAAAACCATGCATGAAAAAATTAAATTGAAAGCAGGAAATTATGATTA
>JAGKTI010037482.1:0-10884 GCA_018397915.1 Birgus latro | reverse complement strand
TCATCACCTGGTGACTGTCAGTCAAGGCACAACCTAATACAGGGGACATCAATATATGAAAGAGAACCAGACGAGTCAGGAACATTTCCATCTACGTCAGCCGTTGGCCCTAATTAGGACAGCTTATACAAGATGGTATAATGTATATTCATAATATGTACAAAAAGTGAGACACCTCGCTCAACAGACCACCATCTACTGCAAGTGCCCAATACCTTTCTATAATGCACACTTGCACTCATCAGCTGGTGACTGTCAGGCGAGGAACGGGTTTAACCCATTAGCGCCCGATGTCCTCAATATAGGACGGAACTAGGCATTTTCAAAATTTAATATACTAGGGAACCCCGGGGAAGGGGCCTATGAGCTTCGCGACTATGAGCCGACAGGCGGAGGGCGGTACGCCCAGTAACCTTCCAGCAAAATCCTTCGCACAGGAAGTCTGGGAGCCAATGGGTTAATGTAGGAGACATCTATATTAGAAATATATCAGTCGTAAGCAGGAACTATTTCAAATACGTCTACTGTCAACCCTAATTAATAGTACAGTATATACATATTTACACTTTATAAAAACCATAACCATACAGTAAAAAAGTCACATCACTCTGATCAGTCCGGTCTCTCTCAAGAAAGCCGTCAATTTATCAGTCATAACAAAGTCTCCATCACCTAGGATGGTGGAAAAGGTGAAGGGGACGTCTGCTGCGCCGCAGTAATTTATAAGTGAAGCACGTTCACGAATAAATCGCCGACAGCGCAGGATGATATGACTGATAGATAACACCACATCACAGATGTCACAGTGCGGTAGGAATCGCTTCTCCATATATGGTTTCATGTGAGTTACTATGGTGGCATTAAGCCGTAAACGTGCCAACACCTTCTCTTCCAGGCGACTGGGACGGTTGGCAGTAGCCCAGTCACCCATGTACGGCTTACATGTGGAATATTAAGTCTGGTCCACTGACCTTGCAACAGAAGATTTACTGATTTCTTTCCGAGAGAGAGAGACTCGACCCCAGATCACGAGGAACGTCCCAAGTCTCCTTGAGCTCTACAGCCGACTTTGCTATTAAGTCAGCCTGCTCATTGCTGTAGATACGACAATGACCAGGCATCCAGATCAGCGTGAAGGACTTGTCGCACGAATGCAGTTTATTAATAATGCGGCCCTGGATCTCGTTAGATTCCGTAGTACAAGAAGCAATTGCCTGAAGAGCTGATTTTGAATCTGAAAATTTGACAAACGAATTGTGCGTAGAATTGAGAGCGTAGTCTGTGGCTTTGTCAATAGCAAAAAGTTCGGAGGTAAACACAGATGTACGAGTCGGCAACCAAGACCTGAGGGCACATTCAGTCGACCACACACTAGCACCCACACATTCACTCGACTTGGAGCCGTCAGTGTACATTTGGTGGGACCCCAAGTGACGAATGATCATGTTATGAAACAAGTGGTGGACCTCCGCCTCCGGCGCCTTGGACTTTGGTGCTGGGAGCCACGACACATCAACAGTAAAGCTGGGTGGCTCCCAAGGCGCTATATTTTTAGTCACCAACTTGTCACAGTCCACACCAAGCTCTTGAGTCAGTAAGTGGAGGCGAACGGCAAGTGACCAACGACCCCCCCGCATAAGGTGGTGGTATTGACGCAGGGGGGTACAGGCCACATTGCCGATATTACTCTTTCTGGATGTTCGTAGGCCATACGATAATGTCAGGTGGTCACGGCGAATACGGAGGGGAGGCACATTCGCCTCCACTTCCATACGAGCTACACGTGTATACCTGACAGCTCCAAGACACATTCGCAAACATTTATTCTGTAACACATCCAATCCTTTCAGCGTGGCATCAGATGCCAAACCATACAGCTGTGCGCCATAGTCTAGCTTGGATCTAATAAGGGACTTATACACCATTAATAAAGATTTTCTGTCGGCACTCCATGTAGTACCCGTTAGGTACTTGAGGACATTTAACCGTTTATCGCAACGAGCAAGCAAGGTATTAACATGATGTTTAAAGTTCATTCTGCAGTCAAAGTGGAGGGCCAAAAATTTTACAGAATTTTGGAAAGGTACCGCTTGATTATCCAAAAATAAATGCAAATCGGGGACGTTATGATTAGTGAAGACTACAGTGGCACACTTAGGGACGAGAAACTTAAATCCCCACTGCAAGGCCCATTGGTGGACGGAATCAAGGGCTACTTGAATCCGCCCAGCCGAAAATTGTGCATTACGGGAAGAGTGCCATATTGCATAATCGTCAGCATAGAGTGAGTATTTACGATTCCTCGGGATGGGAGCTGATGACAGAATATCATTGATCATATTACTAAATAAAGTGGGACTAAGCACACTTCCCTGCGGCACCCCGTTTTCCTGGATAAATATATCCGATGTTACGTTACAGGGCAATTTGACAGAGAAAGTCCTGTCCCTTAAGAAACTGGAAATAAAAATAGGCAAATTACCTCTTAAATCATATGCATAGAGCTTCATTAGCATACAGTGTCGCCATGTCATGTCATAGGCTTTATGGATGTCCAAGAACACCCCATCATGAATTCTTTATTGGCAAACGCCTCTGCAATGCAATGCTCCAAATTCATTAAATGATCTAGTGAACTTTTGTATTTACGGAAGCCACATTGTTGATCATTTAAAAAATTCTTCGACTCAAACACAAAGGAGCCTATTATTAACCATTCGTTCCATGACCTTACATAGACAAGAAGTCAACACAATAGGACGAAATGAAGTGGGGTTCATAAGACGACCAGCCTCTTTGGGTATCGGTATGACGTGCGCAAAGTGCCATGAGTTTGGGAACGTTCAGGATGCCCAAATCTCATTGCACCGTCCTAACATCTTAATCAGGTTGTCCTGATTAAGATGCTGAATCATACCGTACGTGATGGTGTCTGGTCCGGGGCTGGTGTCTTTCAAGGATTTATGGGCAAGGAGTAGTTCATGTAGCGTAAACTCTTGGTTGTACAGTGAGTCTACGTCTTCTGTGGCAAAGTCTAATTGTCGTAGCTCAGCCGTGCTTTTATGATGTTGGAAACGCGGATCGTAATTGGCTGAGCTACTTACGTAAGAAAAACTCCTGGCGAGGATGTTAGCAACGTCCACGGGATCGTCATAGATGGTGTTATTGACCCGAAGTGTGGTAACAGGGAAGTATGGGCCTTTATTATTTAATATTCTGATAGTGGACCGGACTTTACATAATGGTGTGAAACGATTCACCGTGGACACAAAGGACCGCCAGGAGTCACGTTTGGCCTTTCGTATTATTCTCCTTGCCTCAGCCCGTGCCTGTTTGTATGCAATGAAATTTTCCTCAGTGGGCTGACTATCAAAAATCCTGTATCTCCTATTGCGTGCCCTTAATGCTTGTCGGCAATCCGGCGTCCACCAATGTGCTCTATGCTTCGCATGAACTGTAGAAGTCTTGGGAACAGCAGCCTTAGCTGTGTTTATTATGGAATTGGTTAGATTTTCGACCTTAACGTCGATGGTCTCCCCAGATATATCTAAATTGGCGATCCTTGAGAAGGATCCAGAGTCTGCTTTCTTATAGTTAGATTTTGGAGGAGGAGGGTCCGAAACAATGTCGGGTGTATAAGAAAGACAGATGGCTACATGATCACTTCCCAAGGAGTCGTCATAAGGGTCCCACGAGAAATCTTGATGTATAGCTGGGGAGGCCAGAGATAAGTCAATGGCCGAAAAGTTACCACTACGATCATCTACACGAGTCGCTCTACCATCATTCAGAAGACAGAGGCTGGACTGTAGTATTAGGTCGGCTACTTGCTCCCCACGACCATAGATCCTCAAGCTACCCCATTGATAGTGATGGGCGTTATAGTCGCTCAACACTAATTTATTCCCTGGAAGATGTTCCAATAGTGAATTTAAAGTATCACTATCAATGGAACCATGTGGAGGACAGTAGAGAGAGCAAATAGACAGATACGTGTTATTAAATTTTACTCTGCATGCGACAGCTTCCAGAGTAGAATTTAGAATCACTTCCGTTTGTGGGTGTGATTTGTGTGTGTATATGGCAACTCCGTGACCATCATATCTTCTATACGAGTGGTAGTGTTTGAACTGAGAAGGATCAGGGTGATCCACCAAGCGTGTCTCCTGTAGACAAATAACGTCTGGCCTGTGTATAGCAAGCAGAATTGCTATATTGTGTAATTTATTCCCAAGAGTCCTACACTTCCACTGTAAAACCGTGAATGCGGCGGTTTAAGATTTACAAGGGTGGCCATTGTGCTTAGTTTTTTTGTGCCCCCCGCGGCCGGGCAAGTGGCTACCGGGGAACCTTTCCCGGTGCTCGCAGGTGAAAACCTCTATACTTTCGTCAATCATCAGGCTCCCAGACTCCACCGAGGAAGAGCTTCCCTTTCTCTCCCTCGCTGGAGCAGGAGTAGGATGGACATGAGGGCGCGACTGTTTGGTTAGGGTGGTCAAATTAATCCAATCAGACTTGTCAGACTTTTGTTTTGGGCGCACCGACTGCGAAGAAGCAGCAGTAGCAGCCTGAGAGTAGGTAGGGGTCTTAGGTAAGTCAGTGAGAGAGTTGGAACGTACAATAGGTTGAGCCGGAGAGGTACGACGAGTAGCATGAGGAGGAAATGTAAGGTCAGTGTGTCTCCACAGTGCACATCACGGGACGGGACACGACCGCCGATGCATAGGAGACATTAGGCTTGGGAGTTGCATGCAACTCCTTCACCTTCTTCCTTGCATCGTAAAAGGATGTGCCCTCACTCGCCTCCACTGTGGAGACCTCTTTCTCCTCCCTCCACTTGGGACAAGCCCTCGAGGAAATGGAGTGAGCGTCCTTGCAGTGAAAGCAACGCTCTATCTCGGATGTACAGTGGTCTGCAGAGTGACCTGCAGCCGCACACTTGCCACACACCAAGTTCGAAGCCCGACAAGCCTTTTCATGGTGCCCATAAATCTGGCACTTTGAGCAACGAAGGGGATTGGGAATGTATGGTCTCACATTGATAATTTCGTATCCAACTTTCACATAAATAGGAAGAGAAACTTTTCCGAAAGTCAAGACTACTGTGGCTGTCTTCGTCCTTTTGCCCTCTTGGAAACGAGTGATAAAGTGGGCATCAATTACATCTTGCTGAGCAAGTTCATGGATGATGTCATCCTCTTCCATAACCATGAGCTCCCTGCTGGTGATAACACCTTTGCAGGAATTCATGGATTGAGGGATCCTCGGCACAACATCATAACGATGAAATTTGCTCAGCTTCATCAAATTCTTAACCTGGGACGAGTTAGCAGTCTTTACGAGGAGATCTCCGCTAGCAAGTTCTTTCACCTGTTCCACTTCTCCTGCACATCTGTCAATCACTTTCTTGATAATAAAAGGATTGAAGCTGAAGAGGGGAGTAGAACCAACAAAACAAAAGAAGCATTTTTTACATTAATGTCTAGCGGGGTCCGTGTCTGGGGCCGTTCAGTTTTGGGGCAGTCTGTTCGTCGAACAGTCGAGTCGTCAGGACCACCTCCCCCCCTGAAGGAGGGGGGAGGGAGGCAGTAGGGGCGTCCGCCATAGTAACCACTCCCCCCTAACGGGGAAAGTGGGAAGAAGGAAGAAAAATGAGCAAGGGACAACCAACCTGGGGCCACACACCTAGAGCTGAGATTGTCCTCTCAAACCACTCCAGGGAGGCCCGACCGTGTCAATTCACGCCCCATAGCGGGGACCCTCCGTGGGCAAGAAAGCAAAGGTAATATCAGTAAATAGGAACAGACACCTACTGTTCCTAGCTAATAGGGAGGGAGGAAACTGAGAAACTAGCTGGCCTAAAGTCACCAGAAGGGTGAAAAAAAAAAAAAAAGCTAATGCCGGTGAGGCAGCCCTAAAAAGCTAGTGGAGAGCTCAGAAAAAACACGTCTGCTCTCTCCGCGATCATGCATCAAAGTCTTTTCTATGAAAATGAAGGATATAAGAAATGAATGAGCAACTACAGAGAGGTGAGGTGCCACGTGTGGAAATCGGGCCACCACGAAGCAACCGCCGTATACAACACAGGTTTCGAGACAGTACTGAGCACTCCATCCGAGCACGTGAGCCGCTTAAAGGGACCACGCACCACACCTATATCATTAGCCATTGCCATAAGCCGACGTCCTAATATAATTCAGTATTACGATACAAAAGTAATCGTTTTGGCTAACGCCACACTATTTTATCCAGCTGAAGGGAAAGAACGTGCTGAGGTAATGCGTGTACCTTCCCGTCAGATACAACCAACTTGTTACGGTACAGTGGAATAATCTGAGTATTTGTACTGTCACACTTCAATACTTCATTATAATGTCTATGAACTATGACAACTGAGCGGCAAAGACGAAACAGCATTATGATTACACAATAGGCGTGGGATATGTCACTGGCAGCTCTTCCAGTCACCTAGAGAATGGTTAATCAGGCCTACCACTTGCTACACACACTGAGGGTTGTTTCAAAACTCTTAGTTCCTATTTTCCAGAATGCATGGTGCTTACAGGCTTCGAGAACTTTTTGGTGAGTGTACAGCCACGAGCAAAAACTAACCTTCATTTCCCTGCTTTCTTCATTTCTCATTCCTCCTTGAACGTCAGAGAAAGTCTTTCCCTCTCACATATTTTGTCGTGTGCTTCATTTTGCCACACATGATAAAATTTTGCATATCACCTTCCATTGCCAGAGCTGAAAGGGAAGTGTCAACGAATATTTCCAAACTGCTTTTCCTTACCAACACCTTCTCTTCCACGACGTATTTTCCACTTTATTCTTGTTGCTTTCAAGTCATTTCATTTTTATGACTGAGGTGCTCTTTTATTCTTAATATTTAATTAATTAAACGCATGGTAGCAGTATCACTGAACTAAGATAAACGCCACCGGACTGAAAGGGTTAATCCATCCATCCATCATCCTATCCTTTTTTGCCCAATCAGGAGTGTAGGAGGCCAGGGCTAGGCTACTCAGAACAGACATTTAGGGTGAGGGTGAGCAGCCTCACTTTTGCCAGTGCGTCATTATATGAGCAATAAACTCAACTACCCTCAGATGCAAATCCTTCAGGTTCAGTCCAGCTGGAATGCCTTGACCCACCAAACAAGTGGACGTCATTTGGCTATTTTTTAATCACACATCGTAGTCAATACTTTTCTGGTTTACAGGAAACCACTTGGCCAGCCACTCAATGCAGAGTAACCCAAAGGTAGCAGTGCATCAAGTGAATGGATGGTGCCTTAAAGCATTTTAGAAATTAGATCTTATCAGTAGCTGTTGAAAACAACCTCCTTACTTTTTGTTACTGACAACTATATGATAATTGATTATATCATCGTCGCCAGTAACTAGTATTAACATCACCCAGGCATTTCATTTTTTTTTCTCAGATGAATCTGGCTCATTAATGGTAACGGCTACAATGATATCACAAGCATCTACAAATCAACTTTTATTTTGAAATTCAGAAGCTCTGTTATGTTAGTCAACTTTCCTTTGCCCGTCATAGACCCCTAAGAAAATTTGTATTGGATCCCAACATGAAAATCACTGGTGGAAGTCAGGTCGAAACATTTGCATCCAACAAAAATAAAGTAAAAAGAAAATCATTAAGTAGGAGATATTTCTCCCATTTGAAGACACTCTGTAACTAAGGCTATATATAAACGTCATGAAAAATAGAGTAGAAAAATGTAGTATGGCAAGTATTTCGTTGTGAGGAAAGAACTATGGCGATTGTTAAGCCAAGGGGAACACGCCTCTAATATAGGATGAAAATGCTCTTGAACAAAAGAGAAACAAATTCTTAAGGGAGTAGACTGTAGCACCAGTCAAACAGGGCAGTACTCCCAAGGTGAATGGCAGGCTGGTGACAGGGAGAGCTGGAGCTTCCTTTTCACCAGTCCTCAGGACTTGGTCCTGACCATCTCCCTTTGCTGGACATTTTCAGTGTTTTCACTCACGCAGAGAGTAGGCCAGCATACTCTCTTAATACATCTACCTTCAACTGTCTACACCACACTGCATGAACATTAGATACCACACCTTCTGTTTCCATTCCCCCTTAGCGATGGCCACTGCATTAATATCTTCAAATCCGGTGGTATCTCGAATTGCCACCACCGGCGGGATAGGTCTGGTGGCACAGGGTCCTCCCGGTCGCTGTTAAGCAACTGTGCTGACAGAAACTATTGCAAGCACAGTTCATGCTATCAGCGAAGAAGTGCAGATTCGGCCCTATACTTCACCAATCCATGGTATTAGTACCAGTTTGAATTCATTTAACTTTTCTTTCAATCGGTATCCCCTCTAGCCCTGTTCCTCACAGAATCCCAAATCTCACCCTCTACTGAAATATTGTATCTCCATTATCTTTTCCTGGTTACCAACTCCTTACAAACTTCCTTAAGAAGGGTGGCACCTGTTTTTATATCAAATTTGAATAAGCAGTTGACACTGTATTGAAATTCACTTTAACTAATTTTAATTATAAAGTGTGTAAACTAAATTATCCATATATTACCAAATACTGTATATCTGTGTAGTCTACCACTCCTCACCCAGTGTACAGTATTTGGCTCCATAGCCACACAGTTGACTAACCTTAACCTCACTCTTAGCACTAAATTACCGTTTTGGGTGATTTTAACGTACATAATGCAAAATGGTTATCACATTCTGCCAGGACTGACGATAATTACCTAGAATGCGAGCTGTTTGCAGAATTGATTAATCTCACACAGTTGGTAAAACAGCCAACTAGAATACAAGATAACCCTGACCATAATTCCTATCTCTTGGATCTATTTTTGACAAAATTAATAATCCAGATCAATACAGAAGTACTGTCACCACTTGGATCCTCCAACCACAATCTCATCAAAGCCTCATTAGTCAATTCCCCCAAACCTTTCTGTTCTGAACCTGTCAGGGTGACCTGATGGCACTTTGATAGGGAAGACTGGGATGGATTCAGAAATTATCTTGTTTACATTCCATGGCAGTCTTTCTTCTCTAGTGACATCAATTCTACCCAGTCCCACATTAATGACTTAATACAATCTGGTATGGAATTGTTCATACCAAGTCAACAGTCCACTTAAAAATCGAACTCCCCAAAACGGTTTGATAGCAATTGTGCCAGACTCACTGCTCAAAGGTCATTAACATATAACTCTTACAATAAAAAATCATCTGAATCACTCAGTCAATGAAAAATTGCTAGAAACCATGCAAAAGCAGTAATAAATCTCGCTAAGTCAAACTTTCTTCACAACCAAGCATCCAAACTATTAAACGATCGTATTGACAATAGAAAATTCTGGTCAACTCTCATTTCTTTAAATAATAAGTTTAACAAGTCATCACCCATTCCCCCACTAAAATTTTCAAACTGTATCATTCATTCTTAGATCCTCAGTGAAAAAGTTTCTAGAGAAGGGAAAGAAGTTGTATACAGCCTTCATGGATCTGGATAAAGCATACGGCAGGGTGGATAGACAACGACTGTGGAAAGTATTAAGAATATATGGAGTGGATGGGAAGTAGTTGAAGGCAGTGAAGAGTATGTACGAGGGTGCTAAGGCTGCAAACTGAGTCAATTTTTCCATTTGAAAGTTGGTTTGAAACAAGGATGTGTCATGTCTCCATGGTTGTTCAATCTGTATATGGATGGGGTTATAAAAGAGATACAAGGTCGGGCAGTGGATGTTGGAGTGGCCCTAGTGAGAGAGGGCAGTGTGTGGAAACTCCCTGTACTGTTGTTTGCAGATGATACTGTGTTGTTGAGTGAAGACGAAGGGGAGCTGCAAGGCTTGGTAGATGAGTTTGGGAGAGTGTGTAAGAAACGGAATCTAAAGGTGAATGTAGGGAAGAGTAAAGTGATGGTCTTCGAGAGAAGTGAAGCCAGTGAATGTACAGTGAGATTGGATGGGGAGGATAAGGAGAATGTGAGTGCATTTAAGTACTTAGGTAGTGTGATGAGTAAGGATGGAAGTCTGGAGGGTGAAGTGCTNTTGTGGAAGGTATTAAGAATATATGGAGTGGATGGGAAGTTGTTGAAGGCAGTGAAGAGTATGTATGAGGGTGCTAAGGCTGCAGTGCGTGTGGATGGCAAACTGAGTGAATCTTTCCATTTGAAGGTTGGATTGAAACAAGGATGTGTCATGTCTCCATGGTTGTTCAATCTGTACATGGATGGGGTTATAAAAGAGATACAAGGTCGGGCAGTGGATGTTGGAGCGGCCCTAGTGAGAGAGGGCAGTGTTTGGAAACTCCCTGTACTGTTGTTTGCAGATGATACTGTGTTGTTGAGCGAAGACGAAGGGGAGCTGCAAGGCTTGGTAGATGAGTTTGGGAGAGTGTGTAAGAAACGGAATCTAAAGGTGAATGTAGGGAAGAGTAAAGTGATGGTCTTCGAGAGAAGTGAAGCCAGTGAATGTACAGTGAGATTGGATGGGGAGGATAAGGAGAATGTGAGTGCATTTAAGTACTTAGGTAGTGTGATGAGTAAGGATGGAAGTCTGGAGGGTGAAGTGCTTGAAAGGGTGCAGCAGGGAAGGAAGGTTGCTGGTTCGTTGAAAGCAGTGATAAGAAACAGGGAGGTGAGCATGGAAGTGAAAAAGTTGTTACATGACAGTATTGTGATACCAACTCTAACATATGGAAGTGAAGCTTGGACCCTGTTGGAAGGACAGAAGTCAAGAGTGAGAGCAGTGGAAATGAGTTATTTGAGTGGAGCATGTGGAGTCACATGGAGAGACAGACTAACAAATGAGGAAGTGAAGGAGCGTTGTGGTGTGGTTGTGGACGTGATAGGAAGCGTTAGGAG
>JAGKTI010037481.1:0-10885 GCA_018397915.1 Birgus latro | reverse complement strand
TTGTCGTCATTCCTGTACCAAAGCACGACGAAGACCATATCAGTGGAGTCCAAGGCACCCACCTCACACGCCAGCACCGCCTCGCGACCTGCCACCGCCTCCACCCACCGCCACACACCTAAGCCAGGAGAGTGAGTGATACTGGGAAATGGTTCTGGGGGTATCATAACACCCTCCCCTCACCGATTTACTCTGCTTATTAGAACTCAGCAGCCTCCTGTGTGTTACTGAGGCAAACTATGGTCTGTGTTCTCCTCTGTTATGGAACCTATGTAGCACCTATGCCATAGCGATTTATTTTTAGATATGGCTAGTTAATATTCTTTTGTACATTATGTATATAAAGTGGGGCGATAATAGAAGGATTTACAAAACATAGAGGAGGACATTTAGGTGGAATAAGCAAAATGGATCGCTTAGGAAAAGGTGTTAGGGATCCTGAACCAACCAGAATACGGGCCTATGTCGGTAGGAGAACGGCATTGGCAACATACAAGATAACACCAATGCTTAAAAATGCAAAATCAATCACCAAGGAAGAGGTGCTAGGAAGCCTTATGTGAAGCCTTATGTACCACTTGGTCTACGCCTTCCAGGATCGTTTTCTAAGTGGCTTTGGAGATTCCTAACAACTTTTTCTTAGCGATTTAGTCTGTACACTGTGTCTCCAGATCTTTCATATTTTTCCACTGATAAAAAGTATGTCGACACTAAAGCAACTTGAATACCATGTGAGAGAATATTATGATGTTCTAGCCTTAATAAATCGCTAAGGAAAAAGTGTTAAGATGTCGCCAATGCCATTTAGAGTACGGGGTTCACAAAGTAGTTACTAATTCCCTGTCGTACCATGAATTGTCTTTGCAGGATGGACAGCGAAAGAGGCGACACGTCCCATGTCACTCGTTCGTACAGTGATCTTATTTACAAGGGGCAAAATAGTATCGTAAGTTGTTTTGCAGCGGGATGTGTGTCAGGCCTGTCAAAGTTCACGCATTTCCCGCATCAAATAGATAAAATAAAAGTCAACTAGCAGAAAGAAGGACAGAAAACAGTTTAGAATGAGTTAGAATGTTGTGCTTTGATGGTGTGGGCATGTGGAGTGAATGCATAAAGAAAGGATGGTGAGAAGGCTATGGGAAGGAGTCTGTAGGTGTGGAAAGTACGTGGCCGACGAAGGTGGATTGATGTGGTAAATGAACCGAATGGAAAAAGAGGTCTAGGTGTTGGTGAGGCTTCGAAACTGGAAGGGGATCGAGATGACTGGATGAACTAGCCTACATGTGGAGAAAAATATTACGTGAGTTTGTTATTCTCTTTTTAACTTGTGAACAGACTCTCTCTCTCTCTCTCTCTCGTGTGTGTGTGTGTGTGTGTGTGTGTGTGTGTGTGTGTGTGTGTGTGTAAGAGAGAGAGAGAGAGAGAGAGAGAGAGAGAGAGAGAGAGAGAGAGAGAGAGAGAGAGAGAGAGAGAGAGAGAAGAAATATTGCCTGTGAGATGGAACCACGATTAAATGTATGTGGTATATATAAGTGGTGTGTGTGTGTGTGTGTGTGTGTGTGTGTGTGTGTGTGTGTTGGGCTTTCTCTTGATAATTCCCCTATGTTTGTAATTTCTCAGTCCTTGTGTTTGAGCTCCTCCACACACCCCAACCTTAGATGGGAAATAGAATTAAGATGCTGATGAAGATAATGAGAACAGTAGTAACAATAATAACGATGATATAATGAAATGTGTGATGACTGACCAGACGAAAAATCTCCCACCCGAAGCATAAAGCACTGTATGATGATGCATTTTAAAGGGTAACTATATTTAAACGAGTGTCCTGCTATGACCCCTGTGTAAAGGCCCCTGGTGGACTTGATGGGGTACAATATTTTCATCGGTTTAGTGGGCTTATTCTACCCTTCTCGTAGGTAGTGACTAATTTCGAATATTACAGTTTATTAATGTTTTGTTCTAATATTTAAAATTCCCAACATTACATTTTAAAAAGGTGAAATTCTAGTTTCAGCCCATACTCGGCTTGTAAATAAATCTGTTTTTTCACTTGTTTGTTGATGTGATCTGTGGTATTTTAACTTCCATTTCCGTCAGAAATGGCCTGTTTTTGTGATGTCCCCCACTCCAGTTCCTATCGATAATGAGAAACAGGGTGGGATTTTTTTTTTTGGTGGGGAAAAACGGAAAAAATTTATCACTTTCGACGTTAATGAAGCTAGATGTCACACACACACACACACACACACACACACACACACACACACACACACACACACACACACACACACATACACACACACACGGAAAACCCTTTGTTTCTGACCTAACTCGGATGTCTTTATAATGGTGAAAATGAGACCGATATTTTAGGCATTACCCTACCCTGATTACACTTAACCTAACCAACTCCCGGGGAACTTAACTCTAACTAAAACCCTTTCCAACAGTAATCATCGGTGTATTAATCAGCGTCACCATCAAGAGCACTACCAATGATATCTTGTTCTCTAAATTTACACTCCTGTCCTCAGCCTAGGCATACCACATATCATGGCAAAACTCCGTGGGAATGCAAAATGGCGATGTCCGCTTCGTTATTTTAGAAACATTTTTAAAAATATGAAAAGGAATGAGCGATAACCAATTACAATGATCCGTCATGGCGAAACTTTTACCAGATTTCAAAGCCACATCTCAGCCAGTGATTGCCTACAGTAAATCATCTAACAAAGCTGTGGCCGCCTTTTGGAATACACTATAATAATTATGTTTAAGGAAAAATCACGGAGCGGCCCCACCACTGAACCCAAGGACACGGTAAATCGGAATGGACGCCAACTGCTCTCGTCTGTTATTTATGATTACCATACGGTCAGCATCAAAAGTAATCCCACCTTTCCTAGTTTTCTCTCCACTGCCTTTGAAAATCTGCGAGGGGAAGCCACAGGAGCAGACACTTATTTCTGTACTGACTACAGATCAGTGTCATCAGAGGCGGTTGCTGCCGATTCACTACACTGATTTTCAAAGAGGTAGGAGGAGACAGGAGTTTTGATGCTGGCTGTACCTCCGCTATTATACCTTTCCTACAACTATGTCGGCGAAAGCCTGGTCTTTGTACAGGTAAAATCTAACAACAGAACAACACTGAGCAACCGTATCGAATGTATTTGGAAACAATAATACTGCAATAATAATAATAATAATAATAATAATAATAATAATAATAATAAATACAATAATACGTAAATATTGAAAACATTGTTCTGATTATTCCACGTGATTTTTATATACTTTTTGGCGCTGGATTTACAAATGAAAACCATTTTTCTCCATCACGTATTTTTTTTTTTTCACAAAACACTTTTTTTTCAATTATAGTTTCTTTTATAATTTCTCGCTGTAGAAATGTTTACGTATGGATATTTTATTACAATGATAATGTCTTTGAATTTACTATTTTTCAGTATTAAAAATCCGTGTTTGAAACAACACAGATATTTTATTTGATAATAAGCCAGAATATAGCTNATAGCTTGAACACAACGCAGTGATGAGTCGCATCAGTACTGGAGTGCAGCAAACATATCTCAGTGTGACTCAGTTGACTTGTGCGCTTGTAAATTACTTTCAGTGGAGTGTGTGTGTGTTTTTTTTTCTTTTTAATCAAGGTGATATCTACTGAAAATAGTGGTGTTTTATTGAAGAAGTAGTTATATTTATTGATTTTTTTCTTTACAGATAAATTTTAATTTTGTTGTACAGTGAATTATAATATTATGGCGTCTAGAGGTTGTGTGAACAGTCCTGATGGTTTTTGCTACATTTGTGAAAAATCTGAATTGGAAAAAGAGATAGAACATAACAGATTTTGTTAAAAAAGCTTCTTATGCCTACTTTTGAATAAAACTTGGTGGCCAGGACAAAAAGTGGACCCCTCACAGTGTCTGCTGTGTTTGTGTTGAGAAACTAAGACAATGGACAAAAGATAAAAAGAAGGCTCTTGCTTCTGGAATTCGGATGATGTGGATGGAACCCAAAAATCATAATAGCGATTGTTATTTTTGTTCCCGTAAAATTCATGAATACAACAAAAAGAATCAGAAGGAAATTGTTTATCCTAATCTTCCAACAGCAATAAGAACTGTACCACATCGATCTGATCTACCAATCCCTACTCCATCTGATAGTCTTGATTATGTAGAAATTCACTCAGAGGAAGAAAGTGCTGCAGTAGAAGATGAAGAATTTGCCCCAAAGTGTTCAATCAATGAGCCACAGCCATTCTTTCATGATGATCTTAATGATGTAGTAAGAGACCTCAGTCTCCCCAAAGTTGCCGCAGAGCTGTTAGGGTCCCAATTAAAAGATAAACACTCATTTACTTCCAAACAACTTTTTCTTGGTACCGAAATAGAGAAAAAGAGTTTGCACCAATTATCAAGAAAGATGG
Source organism: Birgus latro (assembly GCA_018397915.1). NCBI lineage: Eukaryota > Metazoa > Arthropoda > Malacostraca > Decapoda > Coenobitidae > Birgus > Birgus latro. Next base: position 6,426 of record JAGKTI010037481.1, on the reverse strand, counting down.
ATCCTTGGTTTATTGCACTGACGTAAGTGGTCACGTGCAAAAACTTGGCAAAGATTATAATGCAGAATAATGGAGACTATTTATAGGTTCATCTTTAAAAAATCCTGAAAGGGGTACTTCCTCATAATGGTAAATCCACGCATCAATACCTGTTGCTCATTCTGTGTATTTACAAGAAACGTACCAGAATTTCTCAAATCATCTCGAGCAAATCAGCTACAATGAACACCGTTGGTTTATATGTGGGGACCTGAAAGTTCTGTGTATCTTACTCGTTCAGCAGTCAGGGTATACAAAATTCCCATGTTTTCTCTGTGAGTGGGACAGCAGAGCCAAGGATTTACATTGGGTTCAGAAGGAATGGCCAAACAGAAACAATCCACAGCTTGGTGCCAAAAACATCCTCAGACCTAGCTTGGTGAATCCAGATAAAGTACTGCTACCACCGCTCCATATTACGCTTGGATTAAAGAAGCTGTGCGTCAAAGCTCTATCAAAAGATGGAGCCAATTTTATATATCTGTGCCAAAAGTTTCCTGGTTTCTGTGAAGCTAAGTTGACATAGGTCGTATTAACTGGACCTGATATTAGAAACCTGATTTCTGATGCAGAAGTTAATGGTGCAATGAACGACCTGGAACAAGAGGCTTGGGTGTTATTCAAAGAAGTAATTTATAAGTTTTAAAGTAATAACATGGATCCAAATTACAAAAAAAAATGTGAGAAATTTGTCGGTCAAGTTTAAGAGTTGGGTTGCAACATGAATCTAAAAGTTCACTTTTTGGATTCGCATTTGGAATTTTTTCCCGAAAATCTTGGAGCGGTGAGTGAAGAACAGGGTGAAAGATTCCATTAGGACTGTACAGGGAGAGAAGGTACCAGGACGTGGGATGTCAGTAGGCTTTGATGGTGGACTACTGCTGGACCATCCACAGGGACCCTCTAGAAAATGTGTACAAACGACTGGCCATCAAGAAAAGTTTGGGGGCAAAAGAACTGAGAAGTTACAAAGAATAGAGAACTTATATGTGAATCATGGAATGTGTTGCAGTGACTATATATTTTCATTTTCAATTAATTTAGAACAGTAATATAAAGATTAACTGAAATAAATAATTTGCTGTATTTAAATTAAAATTCTTAATTTTGCGTTAAAATGTGATGTGATGGAAACATTCTAAATGTATTTTTGTACTGTATTCATAAGTGCAATAAAATATATATAACTACTTCAGGATTAAAACAATTTTTAATGACTTTAATTTAGCAGATCTGTGTAATAATAATAATAAATAATAACTGTCAGAGACAGCTACTGATCTCCTCCTATGGGAATATTGTTTTTTGTAATAACTCAAAAACTGTTGGTCAAACTCCCACCAAAAAGAATACAGACCTGGTCCAGGACCGGACAAAACTTGTAGGGCCAAGAAGTGACTCATTTATGTTTTATTTTTTCCTGTATGGAAGAGCAAATGAAAACTATTGAAAAGTGGGGTGTCCCAAATATCATAATGCCATGCATGAATGGCCAATTTTTTCCCATACAAATGTATGGCAAATAATTCTATCACGGGTTTTCCTTCCATGTTCATGTATCCATAATAATAATGGAAAATTTTGAGGTGAAAATCATTTTGGACATTTTTGGACTAGCAACATTGAAACGTAGGTAAGGGTCATTGAAACTGGGCAAGTGTAACTGGGTCATGGTGCTGTGCATCCTTATTAAGTGTGATGAAAATCAGAGACGAGAAGTGACGGAATAATAACAGTAATAACTGGACTACTGTAAATCTCAGAGACAATTCCTGATCTCCAACCATGAGGATATTGCTGACATGCACAACTAACATTGTGTATGTAATAACTCAACAACCGTTGGTCAAACTGCCACCCAAAAGTATACAGACCTGGTCCAGGACCAGACAAAACTTCTAGGGCCAAGAAGTGACGCATTTATGCTTTATTTAGCCTTTTTTCTGTTTGGAAGAGCAACTATAAATCGTCGAAAAATGGGGAGTAATAAATTTCGTAATGTCACGCATGAATGACCAAATTTTTTCCACAAGTTTATTTTTTTTTTTATCACGGGATTTCCTTCCAAGTTCAGGTATCTATAATAGTTTTGGAGCAAACTGAGGTTTAAGATACATTTTTCTGGGACATTTTAGGACCTGTGACCTTGAAAATCAGTTCAGGATCACTGGAATTGAGTCAGTGTAATAGAGTCATTAAGTACGATGAAAATATAAGGTGAAAAGTGACGGAATAGTACTAGCAGCAGTAATAGTAGTAGTAGTAGTAGTAGTAGTAATAGTAGCAGCAATAATAATAATAACAATAATAATAATAATAAGAATGGCATTCAGTAGAGCGCATACCTCCGCCAAGGCCCAACATGCAGCTGGAAAAAGACTACCCCTCTATAAAAGCATATTTAAATCCGCTAGATCCGGAATTTTACATGGATCCGCGCCAAACTGTACACATTCGTAGATACCAACATCCTAAATTTGCCTGACTTTTTTTTCATCAAGATCCACGCAATGTTAGGTAGCTTTTGTGTAATCTTGCTCACAGTCCAACAAACAAACAAACAGACAAACGGACAGGGGTGAAAACATAACCTCCTTTGCAGAGGTAAAAATAACTGATGGAAATAAAGATCTCCGCCCATGATAATAGGCGGAGATCATTAATAATGTTAATGTTAAGGATGAAAATAATGCTGATAATGGCAATGATACCCATGATAATGATGATGATGATGATGATGATGATACTCGTACATTAATGACTGATGATGATGATTATGATGATGATGATGATGCTGACGATGATGACTGATACATTAAAATTGATGATGATGATGATAGTGATGATGATATTGATAATAATGATGGCGATGATGATGATGACTGACGATTGATGATCACTGACATATTAGTGACTGATGATGATGATGATGATGATAATTATGATGGTGATAATGATGATGATGGTTAATGATGACAACTGATACACTGATGATCGATGATAATGACGATGTTAATGATGGTGATGATGATGATGATGATGATGATAATAAACAACATTACTGTAACATATCATTTTCATAATAAACTACTAAAGGAATGGTGCTGCGTAACCCTCTTAATCGACACAGTGTTAACCCTTGGAAATGCATCAGGTCACCACACGCACTCAGTCGGTGCTTCATTATTAAATCCATTCCATTAGCCTCAATTATCAGTCTCTCTCTCTCTCTCTCTCTCTCTCTCTCTCTCTCTCTCTCTCTCTCTCTCTCTCTCTCCTTCTCTCTCTCTCTCTCTTTCTTTTACACTCTTCCCAGTAAAAAAAAGAAATGAAGCGTAGTAACATCCAGACACAGGAAAGCACACACACACACACACACACACACACACACACACACACACGTCGAGCAAAACATCACGTAGTTCGCGAGTGTAAAAATAAGTGTACAATACACCACATAACCCTTAACACCTGACCTTAGAACATAACATTCAGAGCATAACACCACACAACATACCATTACTCATAACACCAGAGAACGTAACATTACTTATAACACCACAGGACATAACATTACACTCATAACACCACACAACATAACATTACACTCATAACACCACACAACATTACACTCATAACACCACACAACATAACACTACACTCATAACACCACACAACATAACATTACACTTAAAATATAACACCGTCAGTAATATAATCCCTTTAACTGTGACTTTTCTTTTTGTTAGTCCCTTGAGTAATGATTTTTGTTTTCTTTTGTGGGAAGGATTTACTTTTTCAGTCTACAGACGATAACATTTAATTCAGGAAAGCCTCGCGCTGAATTGGTTTTTGAAGGCCGTGTTCAGCCGCACCTCCTCTCCGAAAGGCCTCTGTTTATCTATCTATTGCCAGACGCCTCAATCCCGTTAGGGGTGTCCACAAACAAATCGCCTCCATGTCGCCCTGTCCCCCACCATTTCACTGCCTTGCTCCAAGCTCACCCCCCCTCTGTCATGTACCTTTCCACTCCACTCCTCTAGCTCATCCTTGGTCTCCCCCTCCCTCTCCCCCCTCAGTCACATACACTCTCACATCCACCTTACTCACGTACACTTTCTAAAAAGCTAAACTAATCATATTTAAGTAGCAAGCCTTTTTTTTTTAGTTTATTCTTACTGCATACAAACGATTTTTTGAGATAAGAAACACCCCTCGTACTGAAAGAGGTTTTTGAAGGCACGGACCAACCCCTCTGGTCCCTAAATCCTCTAAGAAGCCAAATTAAATCGCCGGGATGAGGCAAAAATATAGGGAAAAGACGTCACCTGCACCGAGCCATACTTTTTCAGCGCGTTCGTTAATTGCTCTCCATTAGAAACTCATTTGGGGGTATCTTAAATGCTGTGGGGATGGTTCAGTCTGCTGGTGTGGGCATGGGCATGTTAGTCGAAGTAAGAAGTGAATAAATGATGTAGGGTAAATATCAATAACACTGACAGAGCCGTCCCCACATCACACGAGAAATCACCCGGTGGAGTGGAAGGGGAGTGTTATATATAGTCCGGCTTTTAGGTGCAGTCAGAACTCACAAAATTTCCAGGAATAACAGCAGAGTTTATTTTACTGTTGGCAAAAAGCAAAATATGTTTCCAACTTTGTGACCACGTCGGATCTGTCACTATTTACATTCTTTTGCCTGAGGACGAGTTACATTTTTTTTTTTTCCTGATTCACCCAAGCGATTTTATCCAGCTTGAATGTCCCTTGTTTTGTAAATGAGTTCTTAAAGGCTATAGGCATGCACAGGTAAGGCTGAAAGAGGCTGGAGCTGCCCCTTCATCCTTTAGGTTACAATGAGCCCTCTTAGATTCTCTCTCTCTCTCTCTCTCTCTCTGTAGTTGCCGGCAGAGGGTGTGGTCCCCCCCCCTTTTGTTGCAAGGAGCCCCTGCCCCTTATATTCTCTGAGCTCACTAATAAAAGCTATATCTTAATCTTCAGATTGAAAAAGCTGCTTCAGAGGTGAGTAAAATAGCTTGGAGACTGGTAATTATAGAAATAATTATAATAATGATGATGATGATGATGACGATAATAATAATACAGCTGTATTATTATATATTTATTATTTTTATCATTGTTATTACTACTACTACTAATAATAATAATAATAATAACTAGAGACCCCCCCCAATGTGGGAATCACACGGGCCGTTAGCCGATACATATCTAGCGCGGCTCGGAATATGACTTGACTTTGACCTACTTTCATCTTTTTCTAACTCGTAGGAGATTTTCATCCTTAATACACACCTGTAAAATTTTGTGATGAAATCCTGAGCGATTGCCAAGTTATCGTGCTAACAGACACACACACACACACACACACACACACACACACACACTACTGAAAACAATACCAATTTCGCCATTGCGGCTGGTAATATATTCCTCGGCCTCATGTAACTAACTACTTTAATTCAGTGACATATTTTTTACTTCCCTACTGTCCCTAAACGATTTCTTTGCCCAAGGGTAAAATTTTCGAAATGGATAGGGTACTTTCAGTTTGGAAAGTCAATGTTTAGATGAAGAAACAGTCAGGGAACAGGAAGACTAAGATGTAAATTAAAATGGGGTTACGTGTGTGTGTGTGTGTGTGTGTGTGTGTGTGTGTGTGTGAGTGTGTGTGTGCGTGTGCGTGTGTGTGTGTGTGTGTGTGTGTGAAAGGGGTTGGAAAAAACTACATATAAGTAGTCACAAATGGCTGAATAAAACAGAACAGAATTAAATGGGATTATAAACAAATAGGTGGACCCCTAGTTTGTTTGGTTCTCATATTCTTTGCTATATTTTCAAGTATCTCTTTACAGCCAAATGACAGCATTATTACTGGCACACTATAAAACTATCTCTTCGCAGTTTCATGTTTTTTTTCAACAAAATAACTAGCTAATGCAGTGTATTTGCTTTAATAAAAAACTTAGCATCCTTGACTGTGCTAGTTTTTGAGGAAGAGGTCAGTGAGTGTTCATGCCAAATATAAAAAAGTTAAGTCCTGGAACAGAGAACAAAAACGGGATCTACAGCCATATTTCAGGTTTAGGATCCCTCAGAATGTGTGCGTGTCTCTGTCTCTCGGTTCATTGTTCTAAAAAGGACAAGAAAAAATAAACCTCCGCATGCCCTCACTTTCACACATTTTCTCAGTACAGTATTCGGGCCCTGAGGATTGACTAAGGCAGGAGTACCCAGTTGCCCTAATTCTATGTTACAGTGTTATCTAATACTATTCTTAATAAACTGGGATGGGCCTCTGTACTTCACATATACCGTATATTAAATGTTAAGACATTAATAGTATAACCACAGACAGCAGACTCACAC
>JAGKTI010037480.1:0-10885 GCA_018397915.1 Birgus latro | reverse complement strand
CAGCCCTTGATATCACCCCCTATGTAAAGCTTGTTATCTGACGCCACTATACAAGTGTAAAGCAGCTTTATCTACCGAATATTAACTCCTTTTATATCATGCCCTGAATGAAAGAAAATAGACGAAATATGTGACCCTCACTTCGCCTTTCATTGTCCCTCCTCTACCTACCCTCCTTCGCCTCCCTCATTCCACCCCAGCACCATCGCTCGTCCCCCCTCCCACTTTCTCCTCTCTCTCTGGCCCCTCCCTCTCAGCCCATCTTACTCCACTGTAACCTGTCGCGCATAAAGGAGCCAGCCTGAGGCACGGAGTACAGAAGGAGAGGTGATTTATGTCCACGACTGTACATCGTCCTCACTGCACCTTGGCCATACATTTCAAGCTGTGCATCTTGTGAAGTCAAACGTTGAATTGCATAAAATTTTTATGCAATATTTTATTTTCAATTCCTTTTGAATAATGATCGCAAACTACTGAAGGCTCATACTGAATTAGGAAACAAGAGAAAATCACAGCAATATAAACCAGTATGACAAATTAAAAAAAAAAAACAAGTAATGTGCTGGGATATTAAAAGAGTATGTGAGGTTTGCACTATAAACAGAGAAATTGCTTTAATAAATAATATCACATGCATACAATAAATAATTTAGAAACAGAGTCCAGCAGATTGGGAGGGAAGTTGTACCAGACATCTTTGGCGGGGCCGATATCCTTTAAGTCGACTTCTTAGACACCTGTCTTAGATTTACTTGGACTCGTTGGAGTCGTAGTAACGGCGGCGGGGAGCCTCGTAGGACTCGAAGGAGGCTGACTCGTAGGAGTCGGGGTAGCGAGCTTCGCCAGAATACCTGACGTCAGCGATGTAGCCATCGTCACCGTCCACGTAGTAGGTCACCGTCTGGCGGCGACCGTCGGGGAGCTCCACATGGTACGACCCCTGGGTGTTGTCGCCGTCACGACCCTCCTGGTGACCGAAGTCGTTGCCGGAGGAGTCGTCCCTCACGGCATAGTTGAAGTCGTACCTGGCCTCGCTGGACTCGTAGGACTCGAAAGACTTTTGGTGGGGAAAGAATGAAAATACTTTATTCAGCTTTCTAGACAGATAATGTGTTCTGGATGAGTAACATCATTAAGGGCATATTTATAACCTCACTCCCAATAATGTGACAGTTTCCATGATCTACTTATGAACTCTTTCCCAAATGCATGGCAAGGTTTCTCTCTCTCTCTCTCTCTCTCTCTTTGTTTTTTGTTTTTTTTTGTTTTTTTAGGTGGTGACTTACGCGGGAGTCGCCGTAGCCACGGAACTCGCCGCTGTCGGCAGCAGCCAGGGCAGCCAGCCCGAACAGGATGAGGATCTGGGCACGATGGTGGGAGGAGAAATGATTAACTTCCTGGAGGAATGAATGTAACATTAAGCGAATATATTCATTTCCATAGACTTCACGACGCGAAAAAACTGGTTGTTGGATTCTGTATGAATGAACGTGTTGTGTACAGTTTGATCTTGCTGTGTGAATAACCATATTTTTCTAACAATACCCTGGTCCGTCAACTAAAAATATGAAAGAAAAGTGAGAATGTTTCAACTTTTAACAATTTCTTTATATCTGTATTTGTGTCTGTCCATTTATGAGTAAATGTGTATTTCTCTATCTATGTATCTATCTGTCTATATTTATACTGCGAGGGGGACTGTACCATGAGTTGTCTTTGACTACCCTCTCAAGTGTTACTTAGAATCAGTGAAGGTATACCTTAGTGTTCATTGTTGACTGTGGTTAGGTCGAGACGTAACTGAGGAGGCACAGGCCGCAGTCCTATATATACCCACATCCGCCTCCTCTCCCTCGGCCTCGTTCCCTCGCCTCTTTTCTTCCTCCTGCTCCTCCCAGTTGCCACACCCCCAGTTTTTACGAGCTGCAGCACCTTTATGCTGAATGGTGTGTTAAATATATCTCTTGTCGTAATTAACTAAAACGTGTGCCACTTTTCAACGAAGTGTGAGTGCTGGAAAAATATATAGGATAACTGACAACAGGGTTAAACTTGATTAGGCTTATTAGGTAGTGAGGTAACTCTAATATCCCTGGGACACCTCACGAAAGCTGAATATACTTTTTCTTTCGTTAACCAAAATATACAAGACGTCCCCGAGCTGGCAGGGTCACTAGTGTCGCAATTTGATTACTGGCGAGCTGCTGATGGGGTAGATATAGGTTTATTGAGGAAAGCAGTAGGTTAACGAGCAGCTGGGGAAGAGAGAGACTGTGAAGTAAGTCTGTTGTTTCCAAATGATACCTCGTTGGTCGCTGATTCTGACGGTAATGTTTAGCAGCTAGTACGAAGCATGTAATTTCTGTTAAGTATGTGCTCGGGAAAAACAAACTGAATGTGAGAAAAGCAGGGCGAAAAGGCATTGTAGAGTGATGGAGCAGAAGGATATGACAGCACGACTAAATTCGAAGGTTTGTAAGAAATGCAGCGTTCTGGGGATTTGAGGCTGTTCATAACACTAAAACAGCACTTAGAGGTTTGAAGTAATCCACACAATGAGCTAGAGGGCAAAACTGTTATGGACGCAAGTGTTTGTAGAGAGAGTAGTGCCTGTTCAAGAGCAGATGAGTGTGTGTGTATACAGGTACAGCAGTGGCGACTGTACTGTAAGGATTTGAGCAATGGATCATAAATGCCAGGTCCGAAAAATGAGGGGTGTTGGATATTAAAGATCTTAGGGTTGTAATGCTATAAGGTAGTTTGACAGAGTGAGGAGTGACACGGCAATGGGGGTGAGTAGAAGCAGGCGTGGTATGATGCTAAGTCCTGACCTCGGTGTATTCAAATGGCATGGTCAAAAGAAGGGAATGATCAATGACTGACGAATCATATGAGCAGGTGGACAGAAGAGAGTGAGAGGAATGTGGAGGCCAAGGGAAAAATACTAGTGAGCAGGGAATTTTGCATCAAAGAGTTCAGCAGCCACGGAAACTGGAGGCGGGAACTGGAAAAAGAGTATATTATAAGAAAATCATTCATAGTGGGGTGGTTCGCTGTAAATGATATACAACAGGCAAAAACTGAAGCAGCCGGATTAAATCATATAACGATCAACGGGACGTACTTGGTATAGATCATTGTGTGTGGAAGCTAGTGGACTAAATATGAGTGAATGTAGCTACTTTCTCCTGCTTTTGTAGCCACTGGTGACGTGGTTAGCAACGAAAATGCGTGAAAAAAAATATTCCATTATTATTTAAATTCTCATCAACATTCGCAACAAATCAAAAAAAAAAAGCAAACAACAGCCTTTTGCTTAATCTGTCAGCAGCTAATTACCAGCTGTACCTGGCCTATAAAGCTTGTCTGCAAACATGAAGATAATAATAACCCAAAGATGTCCAACACCCAAGCTACAAATACCCTGTGTATGACATGCCCACATCACAGAGCTAAGACGTTGCTACTAACAATTGTGCTAGCTGGTTTCCAAGATTTATGTTGAGCCTTAAGTCTTACGTTAGGACAGGCAAAAATAATTAATAGGTTTTTGAATATAAAGTGATAGGTGTACTGCAGTATGACCAGGTAAAAAAATGAGACAATTTCAAACTAAAATAAATAAGAAAAATAATATCTTGTCACTTGGTGTAGTACTGCCTTCTTCTTCCTTCACTTTTATTCTTTTTCTATGTCTGCCCTCCTCTCCTGTCGCTTTCTATGGCCCTTCTTTCCTTTACAGGTGGCTTCATATTTAGTGACAACAATAATGGTTCCCTGTAAGTCAGGAAACCATTTACAACGCTTGGTGGTAACCTGATAACCAACCCATACGTGTTCCCCACGTGTCAACATGTGGGTTGGCAGAGGGTTAGTGCCCCTTCCCGTAAAAGCCAAGAGAAACGGCCACCCCTTACAGGATTTTGGCGTCTGGCTATGGATAGATGGTAATTCTCAGAAGCATACTATGAGTAAAGTCTATTGACGCTGTAAATGGACTGAACGATTTTATGTGTACAAAAATGCACTCTCATAAAGTGCTTTGCGAGCTGTTTGCAACACTGACCTTCAATAATAAAAATATTAAGCTAACTAAGTAGCTCATAAAATCTCTCCAGTTTCTAAGTTACGCAACACACTTACTGTACTGTACATAATTCCTGCTAGTACAGATTATTCCATAGTGTGAAACAGATTATTTCTTTCAATGTGGAGGGTGGCATAGGAAAGGCGGGGTGGGTGTGGTGAGGGTGTGTGGCCCTGGTCATGGTCACCTGCCCTGCCCTGCTCTGGTCTGGCCACCGGGTCTAGTGTTAGGCAGTCATGAGTACTGTTCACTGACCAAATATTTTCGTAGAGGTTTGTACTTTTCAGTGTGCAAAGATGATACATTTGAACCTGGAATAACATAAGTGAACAGCAGGAGCCTGGCATTTGATACTTCTGATAACCCTGATGTATTCATGTGTTTGTTGGTGGCGGCAACATGAACGAACCCGACGATATTTATCAGCTGGAATGGCTTAGTAACTCCAGCGACCAGAGACCTCCGCTTTATACTGATGCTTCCAGGTTCAAATGTTGCATACCGTAATGGTCTGCACAGACATGATGAAAAGAAGAAACCAGGACTTTACTGAAACATAAAACTAAATAAATGCAAGTAAAATCAACCCTCCTCCCCGTACAAAAGCTCAAAAAGAAATGCCAAGAACCACTCAGGGAAGACTCAAAGTAACCTACTCAAACCCCCAGCTGAAACAACTGTTCGAACACTAAACAGACAAAGTGTTGTTTCAGTGTGTGTGTCTGTGTGTTTGTTCTAATAGGCTAGATAGTTCGTTCCCTGAGATTCTGTAGCCCTCTTACGAACAAGAGATGACGCCGCCGAGGCACTAATACGGATACGAAATTCAGGACTCTGTGATGACATTGACGGGGTGTGTGATTTGCCTTTGAACATGTCGGTGTGGCTTATGGAAGATCATTTAAGACTTTAACGCTTATCCACATCCCCATACTGTTCTCTGGTTCAGCCGAGGATCTGTTTTGGATGTTATGTTCAGTAGGGCACTCCTGTGCAACTTGACTGGCAAAGAGTAAGTTTATACAGTGTGGAACAACTAGCACGACACCTACACTTGTCTAATACTCGTGTAGTTTGTAGTGATGCACTTTATGGCGAGAAGAAAAAGAGGTGCATTTTACGTGACACCCCGAAACCCTGTATACCTGTATTTGAGAGCATCTCCACCTCCCCCCCCCCTCTCTCTCTCTCTCTCTCTCGCTCCCTCTCTCTCTCTCTCTCTCTCTCTCTCCCACCAGAACGACCCTGCAAGGTAGTCCACTCCTGTCGCAACCTGGATTATTCACCCAGTACTGTAACATATGACACAGGTCTACCTCTGACACAAGCTTATTTCATCGCCTCATATGCAGCTCCTAGGATGAGAAGAACGCGTTTCTCTGCCGTGTATCAGATGAGCACCAGTTTTATTCCTCTGCTGGGATAGGAATTCACCCTGTTTTATGTGTTCACCTGAGCACAGTTACCTATTTCTGATCATCCTGCCTTCAGACGACTTTATTTACAGTCCTAAGAATCGCTCAAGATGAAGAGGTTAATAAAGGCTAAATTTCACCCTCCAGTTCCAAACGACTCTCTAAACCTGCATAAAATTGTCTGCAGCTGGTAAGAAAAAAAATATAAAGAGGTCATCACAGTGTGGTAGGTGGAGGCTCCCATCATCCACTCACCCGAGGAATCTCTGCTTTCGGGTGACTCTACACTGAGTGACAAGCCAGTTGGCTTCCTGTAAAACAAGAAACCATTTACTACGTTGCATGGTAGGCATATAACCAAACGACGCCTGGTGGTGTAGTGGTTTAAGCCACTCTAATCGGACTAAGCCTATAAGGGTCCATATCCAGTGGAAAGATGGAGATTGTTTCTCACTTAATGCCATTCAGGGATGAGTGAGTGTGGTTACCCTCCCCTTACATGACGGGACTGAATAGCCTGGCCTCGGGCTCCTGCGTTCCGAGGAAAAAAAAAACAAATTATTGGATGATGGTTGGATGGCATTAGTTTAACAGGGTTACTGCATACTGAACTCCAGGCTGATCTACTTTTCCTTATTCCGGAGAAAATGTAACTCCAGTCACACTATTTTACTGTGTTGAGTGTGACAGTATTGCATTTACGTTTTTTTTTTTTACATTATACATTGTCTATCAGTTTCTTATTCTGCCTCAACCTATCACACTCCCTGGCTGCTTGTCCCCTGCCAGCATAACACTACTTTGTCCTTGCTCTGCACACCCTGCCGTCTTCAGAGTGTTCATTTGCCTACCCTATTCCTGTTTACTTGCTCTTTTTCTGCTACTCTTTTATCAACACCAAAGATTTGAGAAAAAAGTCTTGATGCACTCTCTGACTCAGCCGGGCGTCAGTAATTGGTTTCTTTTCGTCTTTATTCTCCTTTTGAAGATTACAAGTCAAAGTACAGAATGGCCAGGAAAAAGCGCCGTACTAGAAACTCCCGTGACATTATCTTCTGCGTTGCGGGGACTGCTCAGTTGGCTGGTGTGGGCCTGGTTGTGGCATATGGAGTAGGAAGAGAATAAATGCTGTCAGGTAGATGCTGGTAACACTAAGCCGTCTCCACAACACAAGAGAAATAGCCCAGCAGGGAGTGGAAGTGGGGCTTTATGTACGAGCCACCCTGTGTATTATTGTCTTTTTTTTTTTTTTTGTGTCCGACTCTGGGCACAGGCTCCACAGGCCGCTATCAAGGCCCAGCAGTCCTCCCACATACCAACACCTCTACATGTCACCACTTCGGCGCTAACACCCACCGTCCATATTGAATACATGCTAGGGCTGTCTCATACGTCTAAACGGATACGCCCCAAAAGCGACGGGAATCTCTCATCTGGGTGCCGTGCCTGCCTTAGATCGATTAATATTAGGTAGGTTCGTGTTGTGCCGGAATGTTAGAAGTATTACTAAAAAGATTATATTATTCCAAGTAGACATAATTTTCAGAAGGAAGTTTTATAGCAATGGCGTTTTGTCTGACGATGAGAAGGAGTGACGTAAACAGATGTAAGTTAGATATGTTGTAAGAAGCTGTGAGTGCCCATGGACAGAGTAATGTGGGAGTAATGAACAGATTAATGAGACTTGCTGATGAATGATGGATGGCGGGGCCGGGAGGGAGGGGATATATAACTGTTAACGTATTACCTCAAGATGCATGTTTGTCAATTCTGAGTTGGTGAAAGTCGCTCTCATTATTGCTTATACACCTTGAGATGGCCGCGATGTGTAAGACGTGGACTGATTTTGCGATCAACTTCGAACAGCAACAGGACACATGCTAAGGAGTTACACAGTGATCAGTACGCAATGGAGGAGTTTGCACGGGTCTGTAAATGAGGCACTGGTTGTTCTGGAGTGCAGAGGGAAAATGATGATGGGCCGTGATGGAAGGGTATGCATCTCGAAATGTAGTAATGGGTAACTTATATTACAGTAAATAAATAATAAAAATAGAGGGTTTATAAATTCTGGAAGGATTACTGAAGGAAGTTTGATTATGTGATCACGGAGAGAGGAATGCTTGGATGTTGTAGTAAGCAGGACTGAGAAATAATGATACACAGGTTTCTCCCACCAAATGACTGTGGTATGCAACGTGAAACTAAGAAGAGAAAGGCTGTAGAGATGACTGAATACTTGAAGATAAAAAATAAACGAGGAAACTTGAGGGGGAAAGCAGGGTTAGATGAATATGAACAAAGGGCATTGGAAGAGCCGCACTGTTGCATCTTTGGATTTAGGAAAATTTGTGGGGTGCATCCAAGGAGAGTTTGGTAAGTAAGCTAAAATATTGTTCGATGTTTCAAGGGGTTCGACTGGTATGCATGGAACAGCTTGGTGTGTTTGGAAGCTAAGAGAATAGGGGACGAGATAAAGAAGAGTGTGAGATAGATGCAAGAAAGGAGTTCAGTGGAAGGAATTGGACTAATAAAAAGGTAGAGTTTTGTCAGGAGAATGGAGAAAATGGAAAGTGTGTTTTCGAGAAAGTTTAAATTCCTCCTACAAGTGGAAACTCATTAGTAAGGGAAAACAAAAGTTCAAATTCCTCATGAAGTAAGAAACTTGTTTGGAAAGAGAGGTGCAATAATATAAGTATGAGAAAAGTGCGAAAATATAAGGGAAAAATCACCAGATACTTCAACATACAAGGGATGAGCTTATGGCACACCTAACTGACTTGGCTCATATCTCTGACTGAGGTAAAAGTAATATTGTTGTTTTTAATGCATCGGAAACTCAGTTCTTGCATCTTTCTACCCGCCAAATCTACCAAAGGACTATCCTCTATTTTTTGACGATATCCAACTAAATTCTGCATCATCTTTGAACGTACTTGGCTTTTCATTCTCTCGGGATTTATCTTGGATGGATCATATTACCTCTCTTGTTATTTCTGATACTAAGAGATTAGGTGTGCTTAGCCGATTTCGTACCTTCTCTACCCCTGCACAGTTGTTTACTTTATACAAGGGTTTTATTCGCCAATGTATAAAGTACAACTCTCATGTGTGGGGAGGCTTCCCACATACAGCTTTTCTCAGGAAAGTGGAGTCAAAGGCTTTTCACCTCATTAACTCTCCTCCTTTTACTGGCTCCCTTCAACCTCTGTCTCTTAGCTGCACTGTTACATCTTTATCTCTTTTCTATAGCTACTTCAATGGCCACTGCTCCTCTGAACCGTCTGCTTGCATTCCTCCACAAGTACGGTAGGTGCATAGCACCCGTATAGCAGCAAACTCTCATCCCTCTTCTGTCCAACTCTCTCATGCAAGAGTTAACCGTTACTTCCAGTTCTTCATAAATGCAACAGGTCAACTCCGGAACTGTCTTCCTCTGTCTGTATTTCCTACTGCCTATGACCTCCAAGCTTTTAAACGCAGTGTGTCCAGGCATCTCGATGGGAACGGACCTTGAATTTGGCTCTCTGTTTTCTTGTCTATTTTTCTTGGAGGGAACAGGTTTGCGGGCTTCTGGCCTTTGGTTCCTTCTTCCTTGCATAAAAAAAAAGAATGCTAAGAAACAGATGCAAAATATAGCTTTGATGAGAAAAAAAATTATGAAATAGTGATGAATTTGCACGACGTTGACAAAGCGTTGGTTTATAGGACTCGATCTGATGGAAAACAAAGAAGGAATGTGGTGATCGAGTCTATGTAGGCGGAGATTAAGGACACCGTAGAGATAGTGAAGAATGGAAAGGCAGGAAGTGTGGATGAGGTATAAGCAACAATACAGAAATGTAGCCGAGTGAGCGGGAATATGCAAGAAGTCGTAAATGAATCATACTTAAGCAGTGGAGTGGAATAACGCTAACCTTTTACGCTTGCACAAAGGAAAGGTGACCTAAGTAGGTGAAAATAGTACGGGGCAGGAACAACAGAGACGATGAGGCAGACAGCATGGTAATTGGTGAGCAGGATGGTTTTTTGGGGGTGACAGATGTTTGGACAAGATAATAAAAGGAAGACGATTCACCATTCGACCTATAACACACCAGCCGAAGAATGATCCCTGCAACCCTAAAACGTCACTTGGCATTTGCACTCTCAGGTGTATTATTTCTTGATTGTTACATTAAATTCTAACATTCAGGTCTGGTGGCGTGATATTTAAGGGACACTGTTGATAGCTTTACCATTATGCTTTCCTGTTCATTTTTTTTTTACATTATTCACAGCCCATCCTTTTGTGAGAAGGATGGTTAAAAGTGATGGTAATGAAAATGATGATGATGATGATGATGATGACAGGAATGATTCAGACAATGTTCCCACCCCAGTTCACCATATCACCATACGCTCCACTGTCTTTATTCTTCTCATATACCTTCTGCATCAACCTTTTCTTTTTCTCATCTGCTAGCCGCTTCTATTTTTCAGTTTAGGGAGACTTTTCGTATTGGCAACAGTTAGACCTTAGTTAACGCTTTCGCTACTACATCGTTTAGAAGTCTGATTAAAGTGAAAAAGACGTTTTCGCAGTGAAGAGGTGACTGTGAGCTCAAAATCATGACAGCTTTAAGTTAGCAAATGGTCAAGCCTGATTTTGGCTTGAGCAGTTTCTCTCTTCCAGGGAGCTTTAGATTATGTTAAGTTATTCTAACAGTTTTAAGTTAGGTTTGATTGGGTTGAGCTAGGTAAGGTTAGTCTGTTAAGGTTAGGGTTGATTAGATTAGCTAAAGTTACAGCATGCTAAGGAAGGCTGTTAGTTAGAGTAGGATAGGTTAGCCTGCTACGGTTAGGGTAGGTTAGATTAGCTTCTGTTAGACTGGTTTGTTAAGATTAGGTTGGGCCAGGCTATGAAAGGCTTAAGATTTTATAAGGTGAGGTTAGGTCTGAATGTGACATTTGCATTGATAAAGTTACTGTTTTTGGATTAATTTATGTTTTGTCTTCTTATGCTGATCACGCTGGTTAGATTAAGCTATGTTTGTCTATGAGGGCCAGCTTAGATTGGGCTAGTTTCTTCATTCTGGGTGAGTTTTGATTGGGACGTCAAATAGTGTTAGTTTTGAGTATGGTAAATGAAAACAAGGGGGAGAAGGAAACTTAGCGTGCTGGGCTGAAATAACTTTACCGTAGAGAGCTAAATGCCTGTACCCCACGCTGCCCTATCTCTTCACGCCATACCAGGGTAAACGACCTCTCCCACGCAAGGCAGAATTACAACACATATCGGCCTTCAGCTTTCCATTGATGCCAGCCTTATTCCCGCAGGACACAGCTGACCACCACACCCACACCCACACCCACACCCACACCCACACCCACACCCACA
>JAGKTI010037479.1:0-10885 GCA_018397915.1 Birgus latro | reverse complement strand
ACTGCCACCTTGCTGCACACGGGTAGGAGATGGACACTAGCCGCCCTTGCTATAACTCCACAAAAGGAGGAATGGTGACGGCCACCTTGCCGCACCTAGGAGACGGCCACCTTGCTGCTCCACTAAAAGAACAAAATGAAAGGGTCACGGAAAGTGTCCTCCCCCTCTCTCCCAGGAGGGACATCCTCCCCCTCGACCAGCAGTTGGAAGAGGCCTGGCAAGGATCCCTGGTGTCTGGAGTCCTAGCTTTCTCCCTCAACCCTCAGTGGCCCCAGCCCCTGTCGGACTCTGCTGCCCCGAGCTGCCACAGCCCACACATGACAGAGGCTTGGCAACGAGAATGCAGCCCCAGGACCAGCTGAGGCATCCCCAGGACCCCGGAGCGAGACCTCCCTAGCCTCATGCGACGACCTCCTCGCTGGCAGGGTAAGCACAGGCAGGTGTGCCTACTCTCCCTGTACAGGCCCAGCCCCTAGGCCCGAGCTCCCGTACTTCTGTGGAAGGGCACACCCCCTACCACGGCCCTCTGACCACTCCTGGATGAGATGTCGATGGGTCGACCCAGGGCCACCTGACGCAGGCCGCTGACCCGGGCCCTCAACTACCGCTGGGCCTCATCCTACAGCAAGCCCCAGTCACACCCTTCTGTAGCCAAGTCCTCCGGCCTTGTCTATCTGTGTGTGACATTATTTCCTTGTAAAGTGTGCCATATATATTTTAACAGTGTTGTAATTTGTGGTAATATACATGTAAGTTTGTTGCCCTGAGTTTTATGCCCTGTTTCCACTGAATGCCTTAAAAGAGCCCAACCCGGTCTAGAAAGAGAACCTAGCTCCAGGCTCCATGTCTAAGGGATGAGAAGTCACACCCTCATGCATGCAGCATAACACCCACCCTTGGAGGCGACCACGGAGAGGTGCACAGGTGCTCTGAGCTACACTGCCCTATGTCACCTGTGACCCGATGCCCCTCCTACTCCCAGCCAGACCCCCGGAAAGAGCATCGACTTGGTGCATTACCCTCCAACCAGGGGAACACTCACCAGACTCGTTGTGGGACTGACCCTCAAGAAATCCCAAGTAGGCCCTTGGCTACAAAATCCACTGGACCTGAGGCAAAAAGAGGGAGAGAGGCAACCAGCCCTCGTAGACCTACCATATCCCAAGGGAGCAGCGGCGCAGTAGAGGCAACCAGCCCTACTGTAGGAGGAGAGTCCACCAGACCTCCTTCTTGCACTATCCACCAGAGGGAGCAGGCATCTCGGCACGTCTGCCAGACGACCCTCGCCTGTCCTCCTGAGGAGGGTAGTGGAGCCCACATAGAGTCCACTGGACCTACAGGGGGAGAGACCACCAGTCGATCCCCAGCTGTAA
This sequence comes from Birgus latro, assembly GCA_018397915.1. NCBI lineage: Eukaryota > Metazoa > Arthropoda > Malacostraca > Decapoda > Coenobitidae > Birgus > Birgus latro. The sequence goes on along the minus strand of JAGKTI010037479.1, from coordinate 9,512 downwards.
CTTTCCCCCGGCAGCAGGAGAGCTCTGTTAGACTTCCTCCTCCTGTTGTCCCCGGGACAAGTGGTCCCCCAACAGAGTCCCCCAGACCTGTTGGACTGAGGGAAAGTCCACTGGACCTCCTTTGTCCACTTGCTCGGGAGAGAGCCTGGGTAGAGTCCTCTGGACCTACCAGGCGGGAGGAGAGTCCACTGGACCTCCTTCCTCTCCCCCGGCGTGGGGTTCCAGTGGTGTCCTTCCTACCCGCCAAGTCAGGGAGAGACCACTGGTCCTCCCTCCTCCACTCACTTGGAGGCTCCTTGCAAAGGCACTGAATCTGGCTCAGCCCGCCCCACCAGAGGCCGAGCAAGACGCCCCTCCGGCTCCCCCTCCTCCAGGATGGACGGAGAGTGTCTGGAGTGGAGAGCCTGGGTATCCTGTCCCTGCAGCCCAGCCCCCAATGTCCCCGGCAGCTGACGGACTCCTCCAGGGCGAGCGGCCACAGACGACCTTCCCCTCCTGACGAGACCGCAGCCCCAGGACTTCGAGGGCCACCCCCTAGGTGGCCCCAGGCGCAGACCAGCCCGGACCCTCCTCCTGGACTTCTCCTACAACCAAGGGCAGGTGCTGGGCAGCGTGCCTTTTATCCCTCTTTGGCCCCAGTCCCGAGGGCCCTGTGTAATATCTCTGCCCCGATAATAACGTCACGACCCCTGTGTAATATCTCTGTCCACCCGTAGTGTCATAACCTGTATAATATTCCACCTGGGAGACATAGTGTTGTACTTTACATGCTCTGTGATTGTTTCACATATAGAGTTGGTCTATGTACATGTAGTACTGAGAGCACTGTATCTAACTGTAAGGTAATATACGTGTACGAGTATTACTGGTTAGCCTGCATTTGAGCCCTATCCCTTGTCTGCATGATCTAGCCCGGTCCTGAAAACAAAAGAATCCAAGCACATGCCCGTATCCTAGCCAAGTAGTTGGACTACGAATACGCTGCATAACAACAGCGATAACAGTTGTCATGATATTTACTGACATGGCCAACATAGATCCGACGAGGGTATGTTGCGAAGGAATACTTTTTAGGGTGTTTGTTATGCGCTGTGTTTTAAGGTGCGACTTCCTGCTTCGTAATACACAGGCTCAAACCTCAGGTTCCCTGCTGTGTCTAAGGTCATGACTTCTCACTCCGTAAGTCACAGGCACAAGCTTTTGGAGGTCCTTTACTACACGACCAGGCTAAAACATATACCAAAGGAACAGAGCAAAAACACAGGCAAACCAGTATTGCACATATATGAACCAGATTGACGGATACAATACAATATAGATTCTTTCATGTGGCACTTACAGAAATCCCTTACAATACACTGAGGCAACACACAATATAGCAGAATGGCACACGGGGAATATTGAGTCTGTGGCTCACTGAGTGTCCTGATTGGGGCTGCGTATAAAGTTCCGGCCTTCTATCGGCCTGATGCCAGTCTTTAGGTATGTATCACTGCGGGGACACTGAACCTTTGCACTGGGAAGACCCCATGGAGTATCACTGGGGAAGTCACTGCTTGTTTCACTCTGAACTGGAAAATGAGGGAGATGTGGGGGGATGTCACTCACTGAGGGAAGGGGAATACGTGGGGGTCACACAGGAAGGAGGGACGTCACAAGGCGCCGGTTACACTGGGGGGGGGGGAGTTGCACTACAGGAAACACATGAATTAACACAGTATGGGAGTGGCGGCAGGAGGAGGGGACACTCACGCCCTCGGAAGGTTCAAGTGGCAGCCCGGTGTAGGTGGGAGGCCAACTGGAGATGAAGGAGTCGCCTCACGTCGGGGACGTCCCATAGGCATAACTGGAGGCCCGCCTCAGGTCCATTGGGAGGTGGCCTTGGACATAGTCTGGCCCTCAGGACTAAGGCCGAACAAGGCCTGGAGGTGAGTGGCCCTCCAGATAACTCGGGCCATCATCAGAGTGTGGAGGATGCCTTGGGACCCAGGGGAGCCCAGGCAGGAGGGCGCGCCCTTCGATGGTCGAGGACTGGGGTCTCAGGAGGAGGAGGCCGTCAGGAGTCGCCTGCAGCCATGGTGCCCCTTCGAGTCCATCAGCGCTGGCGACTGGGACACAGGTGGCTGGGCAGTCTGGATCTCCGCGACGTACCTGTAGGGGAGAGAGCTCCACCCCGGGTGGTGAGGGGGGAGGTAGAAGGACGTCTTGCTTGGCCACAGGAAGGGCGGGGCGAGCCAGAAACTTGCTCCCCTATGGGAGTCTCTGGCTTTGTGGAGGAGGGGGAGCCGGAGCTCACTCCCTCAGCTTGGCAGGCCCAGTGGGCACTGCCGTAACTCCATGCTGGGAAAGGAGGGGATAAGGTGGGTGCTCCTCTGGCCTGACAAATCTGGCGAACATTGCCGAGGCACCCTGATGGAGGAGAGGAAGAAGGGGATCCAGCGGATGCTCCTTCAGCCGGGCAAGACCTGCGGATGTTGCCAAGGCACCTCTCGTTCCGGGGGCGGCAGGAGGGAGAGATCCGGCGGGTGCTCTCAGTCAGGCAGGTCCAGCAGACGCTGCCACGCTCCAGCTGGGGGTCTGGCACAGCCACTGCATACCCGGCGGACGACTCCTCAGTGGTAGGTCCTGCGGACGCTACCACGACTCTGCTCCCTGTCTTAGGATGGGTAGGAGAAATCTGGTCGATGCTCCCACTAGCCCGGCGGGCGTAGCCATGCGTCCGTTCCTGAAGATGGGTGGCAGATGAGGAAGAACCGGCAGTTGCTCCCTCTCCAGCAATTCCGGTGGATGTTGCTGGGCCGCTGCATGAGGCTGCGTTAGAGCAACTCCCACCATGAGTCTGGTGATGGCTGCTACACGTGAAGAGTAATGTTCCCAGACTGCTACCTCAGGTTTGGTCCGGGTGCAGAGAGGAGGGGCTTACGGGAGAAGGTGAGGTGTGTTGTTGTGGCCTGGAAGGCCGAGTCACCTGTAAGGTGGCTGTTTCCTCCCCATCATGGTGGGTGGGGGTGTCGTTGTCAGGGCGCATTTTAGTGTTAATGGGTGGTACTTGTTAGGTAAGTAAACTGTGGTGAAATCGACTAGAAGTAGCTTACAGCAACACCATTCCTGAGCAGTGCTCGTACCTCACGAGGTGGAAAGTGTTTAATGTAGGGCATACAGTACCAGTTGTATGAGTTTATATTGGTATTATGCTTATCAATGTTTAATATTTGACCTCTTCGTTATTAGTTTTCTGAAAGAACAGTTTCAGTGAGTGACTCTGAACTTGATTGTAAAGTACCTTCAGGATGGTGCGACAAAATACCGAATCGGCGGTCATTTACTAAATCAACACCAAATCGGCACTTTTAATTGGTAAGTGTCATAGTTTTTATCACTATATAGGTTCATACACACCTAATTATCTGAAATTCGGTCAAACTTTTGTGTTTAATTTAACTTTTTAAAAATTCCAGATTCACAGTGAAATACAGCCTTGTGTCTACTTGGCCGAGCACCACGGGGCGCTATGGAGCACTTCGCCTCGCTAGTAGACAATTGCTCGGCGTGCAAGCTTTTCCGCCCACCGGGCGAAGAAAGCGAAAGAATGAGGTGGATCGGTCGGCGCACTCCACTGTTTGTAAACAAAGAAGATGGCAGCCACTTCAACTGTGTACTAGAAGTACTCCAAATGTGAACTTTTTTCACTCCTGTGAGGAGGCTGAACTTCACCAAATTCATTGTGTTAAGTAATGAAATATCAAAGAGTCTTTGGGTATAGTGTCTTGTTTATAGGTTAGTTTGTAAAACCGCTATGAACGTGTTGGTGACGAAGCACCTATCTCAAAGCCAAGACGAAGTATAAGGCATCCCATCATCATCATCACGTATATAAAAGTGGTTATTAATGTGTTATAGTGGAGTTTTATTCACACTTGAGCATACAGACTTCATCAAATAAACTTCTTCAGTCAGTGATTGAGCAGCATCCTCCACCATCTTGAATGTTTTGGTTGATCAGCTGATATCTGTCTACTTGGCCGAGCTTTTTTTCGCTTGATCCGCAGCGCGTGGTATAGCCCAAGTAGACACAAGGCAGGAGTTAGGGGTTGATGCCATAGATGATGCAACAGCCAGTGCAGACGACACCAACACCCCAACCCCCCCAGTACCAACGGGGGGCCGCCGCTGACACTGGGCAGCTGGGAACAGGAACGGTGCACCTGTATCTCTTCCCGACGCCCCTCTTGCTCCCAGGTGGTGACCCGGAAAGGTAGCAGTCACCGGCGCCTAGTCTCCGGCCGAAATTCCACTCACCAGGTAAGGGGTGGAGTTTACAACTCCACGCAACGCTGTGGTATTGGCCATAGTCATACCAGGTACGGGGCAGAACCGGCCACAGTCCGTTCCCCAGTTGCACCCCAGCTACAGGGCCACGGCACGGATGCGTGTCGGTTGGGGAGGACAGGCCATAAGTCGTCCGACTCCTGTAGTCATTCCCCCCAGAGTAGCATCGCAGTACCAGCCACAAGCCGTACTGGGTACGAGGCAGGATCGGCCATAGTCCGTCCCTCTGCTACTAGTCCTCTTAGCTCCACGGTACAGGCCATTAGCCACACCAGAGCTACAACCACCTGTGCCACTACGACGTCAGCCACTAGTCACGTCAGGCCAGAGGTAGAGTAGGCCACTAGCCACACTGAAGCTGTTGTCCCCTGTGCCACCACGACGTCAGCCATTAGTCACGTCAGGCCTGAGGTAGAGCAGGCCACTAGCCACACTGAAGCTGATGTCCCCTGTGCCACCACGATGTTGGCCATTAGTCACGTCAGGCCGGAGGTAGAGCAGGCCACAGTCCACTTCTCTCCCACGGGAGAACCTGCAGCCAGAGAGGACCCCTCCCCCAAGCCATAGCAAGGTCTCACCCGAGCCCATGGTTCCCTGCAATTCTACCAGTTTGAACAGCGGCTGAAGCGGAACCCCAGCAGACCCTGCAGCCAACGTCGGGCCCTGTCCACTACTCCCCCGGCCCGAGGTCCCCGTGTGATGACCCTGACAGCGACGCAGCCCTCCAGCTGTTGCCGCAGTCCAGCCACCCCGGGTTCCAGTACCCTGGGTCCTCAGTCACCCAGGGTGTTGCCCTGAACACTGAGGCGCGACTTACCTGTGGGCGAGACCTCCCTGAGTCTCTCCCAGATTCGACGTCAGGCCCCTCTCCTGGCTCTCTTTGGGCCGAGCCCCTAGTCCCACGACTACGTGTGGGGTCCTGTCCAGGGGCACGTCACTCTGCCCTTCCTCCGGACGGAGGAATCGACCTGGGGCCCACCAGTGGTAGTGAAGCGTGTGGACTTTACCTATGTGTGTGTGCTTTCTAGACCCAGATACATGTGTGTGCATTGGCTTATACCATGCGAGTAATTCCCTATAGTATATTCTAGTGATAAGTGACCAGGAGCCCAGAGTATAAGACTGGACGAGCCTAATAGCTTATCTTTGCCTAATTTATATCCCCCAGTGAATGGAATGCCACAGTGACCAACAGAACAATAATACTGTGCCGATTGTGCCATTCCCTTGTTTATTGAAACTCTCCCTCCCCAGCTCACAGGCACGCGAGTGAAACACCTCAGTGGCTAACAGAAGGAATAGATATTCCCATTGTGCCTTCCCCTTGTGCATTAAACTCCACCCACCCCAGTGTCCGGGCACATTAGTTAGGGTATGTCTGGGCATCTCCAAATGTCCCGCTAGAATACCGCAGTCCCCCCCCTTCAGTGATCACTGCGCGGCTGACTCTACCTGAGATAGACTTCCGGCTGGCAAGTGTCTATGACACAGGTGTTAACGTAATTCATATACCAGTGCTGTCCAGTGCTATACGAGATTGGAAAATTGTAGTAAATTCATTCTTGTGTCCTGAATCATAAGTGTATTTTATGTGCCATAAGTGCTGGGTAAATAATACGATACTTCTACCAGCCGGTATAGTGACGGATTTCCAGTCAAGTAAAACCTTGTGTTGAGTTGTTTACCCATCCCCGGCAAACCCAGCACCTAATGTATTTGTTGATGTATTATTGTCTCTGGGAAGATATTTGTAATATATGTGTGTAACATTCATTGCTTTGTTTTTGTGTCCAGTCCTATTCCATAGAGATACCTACTCAGTCTAGAATACGGAACCGCTGTAGCTTGCGTATTTGAGGGCGAGAAACCGACCCGCAAATACATAGCATAACACACAGCAAAAACATGCTAAAATTAGCTGAAATGTTTCTCCTTTAGCTCAAAAACTTGCCTTGGCAGAACTTCTACACTGTATATAAAATGCCTACCCTGACGGGAGAAACAGGGACATATGTCACAACCCCCACCCTAGGAGGAGACCATGAAGGGGTGGATTTTGCAACACCTACATGAGGAGGAGACCACAGGGAAGCAGCTATGAAGCTTAGAGGCTCAGGTAAAGAGGGGCTCACATCCCCTAGCACCTAACGTCCCTCTCGCCCTCAACCCACGACCCATCAATGTAGCAATTCCAACCACATAGTCTCAAGCTGAGATAGCCCTCGCCAGGTTTGGGGTGGGACTACCTTCTTAGTCCCAGGCAGCACCGCGACACAGGCCACCGTCCGTGTTGGGTACGAGGCAGAGCAGGACACCGTCTGCTCCTCAGCTGCTACCCCCTGCAGGACCACAACACAGGCCACCATCCGTGTCGGGCAAGAGGCAGAGCAGGCCACCGTCCTCTCCTCACATACAGTCACCTCTAGGGGCAGCGCCACGAAACAGGCCACCGTCCGTGTCAGGTACGACACAGAGCAGGCCACTCTTCGCTCCTCTGCTGCACCCTCCTGTAGGACTGTGACACAGACCACCGTCCATGTTGAGCAAGAGGCAGAGCAGGTCACCATCCACTCCTCACCTACAGGTAAACACAGGAACAGCGCCATGACATAGGCCACCGTCTATGTCAGGTATGAGGCAGAGCAGGCCACCGTCCGCTCCTCAGCTGCTATCCCCTGCACAACCACAACACAGGCCACCGTCCATGTCGGGCAAGAGGCTGAGCAGGCCACCATCTGCTTCTCACCTGCAGTCACCACTAGGGGCAGCACCGCGACACAGGCCGCTGTCTGTGTTGGGTACAACACAGAGCAGGCCAATGTCCGCTCCTCTGCTTCACCCTTCAGTAGGACTGCGACACAGGTCACCATCCGTGTTAAGCAAGAGTCAGAGCAGGCCACCGTCCACTCCTTACCTACAGGTATACGCAGGAACAGCGCCACAACACAGGCCACCGTCCATGTCGGGTACAAAACAGAGCAGGCCACTGTCTGCTCCTCAGCTGTTACTTGTGGTGGCACTGCGGTAAAGCCACCGTCCGTACTGGGCAGGGAGGATCGGCCACCTTCCGTCCTCCGGCTACCCCCTCTGCAGGGCGCAGGACCACGACTTAGGCCACCGTTTGTGTCGGGTCAGGTGAACAGGCCACCGTCCATTCATCTCCTGTAGTCCTGGGAGATAGAGGAACCACCGTGTTGGTCACTGTCCTTCCACCTCCTGTAGTTCTGGGATATAGAGGAACCACTGTGTCGGCCACTATCCGCATGGGGAGGGTAGAGCAGGCCACCATCCGTTCCCTATCCTCTACTCCTGGGGCATTCGCTACAGAGGATGTCCCAGGCTCGGCCACCCATGAGTTCAAGTCGTGCCCGGGACTGCTGTGCCGGGAGGGGTAGCGCCCTCCTGTTACCTAGCTGGGCTATACAATCTCATCGTAAGGTCTAGCTTGGGGATTCTTTAATCCCTTTAATCTCCACAGAGGTGTGTCCCCGGAGAAGCTGCAGCTGGAGAAGGTTTGGAGTGGTCCTGTGATCAGCCCAGGGATCCACAACCTACAGTCAGCGCCCCAACGACAACCCTGGCTGCTGGACTCCTGACGGAAGAGCCACCACAGACCACCCCTGACGGCGACTCCACTGAGGGCAGACCGCAGCCCCCAGACACCTAGGGGCATCCCCAGGACCCTGGGGTGTGACCTATTCAGCCCCACCGGCCGGAACTCTGATGCCCGGAGTAGGAGCAGACAAGAGCGCCTGCTTGCCCTATTCAGCCCGAGTCTGGAAGGGTGGACCCCACAACGAGTCCCTGACAACAAGGGGCCGCCCTCCACGCTGCCCCACAGCCCAGTGGAGACAACCCGCCCCCTGGTGAGAGTCCCGTGCCTCCTGCAGGAGGACGACTGCCCCGGGACTCCCCCTACACCCAGCCGCCACCTGTAAACAGCCCCAGGCAGCCCAGTCACCAAGTCCCAAGTCCTCTAGTCTGATCTGTGTGTTGTACCTACACAGTGTACTGGAAATATTGTATCTGTATCTATCAGTGTTGTAACTAAGGTAATATACGTGTAAGGTTGGTTCAGCCTAGTTTTTATGCCCTGTTCCTTTAGTTGTATGCACTAGACCCGGTCTTGAAAAGAACCCTTGCATAATAGCTCGTGATCGAGGTACAAGGAGTTGAACCTTGAACACGTACCATAACACTGGTGGCTAGCAGTGGTTCTTGATCTGGTCGGCAGCAACAAGGAACAAAAGGGAGAATACAGCAAAATGGCAACCAAACCTCATGTTCCATCACCCAGGTTCGACCCAGAACAGTACAATATAACCACATACCTATCTATAATCAAACCACTTCTAGACATAGGATTTGAAGGCAACAGGCAGAAAATAACAGTAACGCTGCCTCACTTGGGCAAAGCAGTATCAAGCATCGCCCCCAAGATTGTCCCAGGGCTGACACGGTTCAATTTCACCAAGATTGTGACACAGGCAGTCACACCATCCCTTGGAACCATCACAGCTCTATCACAGCTAGACGCCCTCACCTTCAGCGGCAGTCTAGACGACACACTTATCCAGGCAAAACGACTCATCACTGCTGCATACCTGGATGCCAATGCAGCCAACCAGGACCAACATGTGTTTAACACCTTACTTAGGATCCTCCCAGGCATCATCAAGGAACACTTTACCATTCATGACCCCTCGGGAGACTTTGACACTGACATCTAGCAAGTAAGACGTCTCCTAGCCACCCATCACACCTTCCAACAGATCAACACCGTCAGCAAATTCCCGACCAGGAGACTCATTCCACACCACACACTATGCATACCTTAGGCCTGCAATCAGGCTACTGGCAAGCCCCCATGCATCCCGAGGACAGAGGCAAGACCCCCCTTCTCCACCAGCAACGGGAAGCACTATGAGTTAAACGTCCTTCTGTTCGGGCTGTGCAACGCCCCAGTCATCCTTTCCTGCCTGATGGAGTCCGTCCTCAGTGGCCTCACCTGGGAAATCTTCCTGGCCTACCTGGACGATGTGATCATCTTCAGCCGAATGTGGGCCGACCAGCTCCATCGTCTCAGGCAAGTTTTTCAACGCATCCGTCAGGCAGGACTCAAACTCAAACCCCTCTAAGTGTGTCCTAGCGGCACACTTCATGGCTTTCCTAGGACATGTCAT
>JAGKTI010037478.1:0-10885 GCA_018397915.1 Birgus latro | reverse complement strand
TGAGGACAACAGGAGGGACTCCATCAGGCCCATATGCCTTGTTAATACTGAGGCCAGTGATGGCAGAAAATACATCAGCTGAAGAAATTTTAATGTCAGGCATGAGGAAGTCTGAGGGGGGAAGTGATGGAGGAACAGCACCGGAATCGTCTAAGGTAGAATTGGAGGAGAAAGTCTGAGCAAAGAGATCTGCTTTATCAGTAGAAGAAATAGCTACAGAGCCATCAGAGTAGAAAAGAGGAGGAAGGATGATGAGGTACAGTTGTTAGAAAGGTTTTTGGCAAGGTGCCAAAAGGAGCGAAAAGAATTCGAGTTGGAGAGTTGGGAACATTTAGCACGGATGAAATTATTTTTAGCAGAGCGAAGAACAGACTTAGCACGATTAGGGGCAGAAATATAAAAAAGATGTGATTCAGGGGTGGGTTGGCTCCGGTACCTTTTAAAGGCCCTCTCTCTGTTGCGGACAGCATTAGAACAAGCGTGATTAAACCAAGGCTTTCTTGCGTTAGTCAGAGGATATGAGAAGGGAATGTATGCTTCCATGCCCGAGAGAATAACCTCCGTAATGCGCAGGGCACACTGAGACGGCTCCCGGCCATGGAGGCAATAATCAATCCAAGGAAAATCAAAGAAGTACCACCTGAGGGCCTCCCAATCTGCAGCTCCAAAGTGCCACAGGCGGCGTTTCTTTGGAGGGTCCACAGGCTGTACTGGAGCAATAGGACAGGTTAAGGTAATAAGGTTATGATCGGAGGAGCCCAACGGAGAGAAAAGATTAACAGTGTAAGCAGAAAGATTAGTTGTTAGGAAAAGGTCAAGTATGTTGGAACTCTCTCCAAGGCGGTCAGGGATACAGGTAGGGTGCTGTACAAGCTGCTCTAGGTCATTAAGGATAGAAAAGATGTAGGCTTGTTCACCAGGTGCATCAGTGAAAGGAGAGGAGAGCCAAAGGTGGTGGTGAACATTGAAATCTCCTAGAATGGAGATTTCAGAGAAAGGAGAAATGGATAGAATGTGTTCCATCGTAGAAGTAAGATAGTCAAAGAATTTTTGATAGTCGGTAGAATTAGGAGATAAGTAAACAGCGCAGATATATTTAGTCAGAGAATGACAGGAGAGCCGAAGCCAGGGAGTAGAGAATTCAGAAGAATCAAGTTCAGGAACACGAGAGCAAGATAGATCGTTGCGTACATATACACAACAGCCACCTTTGGCTTTGAAATGAGAATAGAGAAAGTAGGAGGATACAGAAAAGGGTTTGCTGTCAGTTGTCTCAGACAGCTGAGTCTCAGAAAGAAAGAGAAGGTGAGGTTTAGAGGAGAAGAGGTGGTGCTCAACAGAGCGAAAGTTAGAGGAAAGGCCGCGAATGTTACAGAAATGAAGAAGGAGTGAGTCAGACAGTGGTTCCAGGCAGCTCCGAGAGTCGTCACCGGGAGAGGGGCGGATGGTGGGGGCATTTATGGTCCCCCCCCCCTGGGGACTCCGAGGCACGGTTATCATTAGCCATTTTTTTGGATTTTTTTGAAAAGGAAGTGTAGTGTATAGTGTGTATGTAGTTTGGTGTTGACAGTTAGAGAAACTTGTATTGGAGAGCATGCTGGTCTACTCTCTGTGTTACTGAGACACTGAAAAAGTTCAGCAAAGGGGGATGGTCAGGAACAAGTCCTGAGGGCTGATGAAACGGGAGCTCCAGCTCTCCCTGTCATAAGCTTTTCATCCTCCTTGGGAGTACTGCCCTGCCCGACTGGTGCCACAGTCTCATCATGACACCCATTTATCACAAACACTACACAAGATGGAATTACTTCCCACACCCTTGTAGCAAACTGCAAATGGCCACTCTCCCTCTACTCTGATTGTACCGCAACCAACCCTAGATATCATCACTTTTGCTTTATCTGCATTTACCCTTAAGCCCTTGTACCCCATACCATCTCTCCACTTCTTAAATCTTTCCTCTGCCTCCTTTTCATTCTCTGCAATCAACACCAAATCATCAGCATACAACATCTCCCATGGAAGTCCATCTCTGAAGTCACGTGAGAGGGCTTCAAGCACCATGATAAACAACAAGGGACTCAAAACTGACCCCTGATGCACACCAACATTCACGGAAAACTCATCACTCAAAACTCCATTCACTCTTACCTGGGTTCGAGCACTCACGTACACAGCCATAACCACCCTAACCAGCCACTCTTCTAACCCTAGCTTTCTCATTGCACACTTCACTACCTCTCTAGGGACTCTGTCAAAGGCCTTTTCCAAATCAACAAAAACAAAATACAATTCCCTTTTCTTTCCAATATATTTTTCCTGAAGCTGTCGAACGATGAATATGGCATCAGTGGTCCCCCTGCCTGGCATAAACCCAAACTGCATCTCATCGATATTCACTCTTTCTCTAATCATACCTTCTAGAACTCTCTCCATTACTTTCATTATCTGATTTAAGAGCTTTATACCTCTGTAATTTCCCCTTTCCAGGGCATCACCCTTCCCTTTGTACACATTTACAGTTACACTCTTCAGCCAATCATCTAGGACAACACACTCATATATAATCATATTTATCAGGTCAGAGACTAATCTCACCCCAGTATCTCCTGAGGCCTTCAACATTTCAGCAGTCAACCCAGACACACCTGCCGCCTTCCCCATCCGCATCCTGCGTATTGCCTCACTCACAGTAGCAGCGTCAATCAAAGGCCAAGGGCCAAACACTGGATCAGTGCGCTCCAAACCTTCTCTATCCAAATCAAACTCCTCATTCAACAACCAGATATAATGCTCTCTCCATGCATCTTTAATATCCCCACTGTTCACCACTACCCTTCCATCATCATTCTTCACACACTGCTCACCTACAATGTCCCCATTATCCCTCTTCACCTGATTTGCCACCCTAAAAATCATATTTTTCCTCTCTCCATGATTTAGATTATCAAGTAAAAGTCTCTGTGACTCAGACTTCGCCCTGTATATCTCTCTTCTAGCCCTGCGCTTGGCAGCCAAGTACTCCTCCCTGTTACCACACTTCTTCCATTCCCGGAAAAGCCTTCTTTTCTCCTTAACAGCAGCTTCACCCTCATCCCACCACCAAGTTACTTTATGTCTTGGTGGGCCTCTTGTCCAACCGCATATTGCATCGGTAACTCTCAAGAGGTTGTTCTTGAGGGCTCTATACTGTTCATTAACGCCTCTATCTACAGCTTCCTGTTCAGCCACCACTCTCCTCATCTCACTATAAAATGCATCCCTTACTGATTGGTTTCCCAGCTTCCATATTTTCCTCCTAGGTACATATGTCCTCCTTCTCATCACTCGTTCCTTAAGCACCATGTCACAAATCAACAGTTTGTGCTGCTGCACACACTCCTAGCTTCCTATAACTTTAACATCCCTCACTAATCTCCTATCAACCCTCCTGATCAGAAAATAATCTATCTGACTACTATTTCCCCCGGAATCGTACGTAATCAACCGGCTCATTCTTTTCCTAAAATGTGTGATGCACACAATCATGTCCATAGCCTCCCCAAACTCAAGTATTCTTTCCTCTTCCGCATTCCTCACACTATATGCACATCCTCCATGGACAAGATCCTTCTTAACCTTGAGCTGCTTCACCCACATGATCATTTAAATCCCCTCCCAGAACCACTACCTCATCATCACCCATACCACTTACTACACGTATTAAATCATCCCAAAAACTATCCTTCTCTGCGTCATCCAATCCTACCTGTGGAGCATATGCCGATATAACTGAAATCATTTTCCACCCGATCAAAATTTTCACTACTAATATCCTATCACTTACTCTCATAACATTCATGACATATTCCACCCATTTCTCCACAACCAACACTCCCACACCCCCATATCCGTCAGTTCCCCCCTGCCAAAACAACTTATAGTAGCAATCCTTCCCAACAATCTTTCTGGCTGATCCACCCCTGTACCGGACTTCCTGCAACCATGCCACATCCACCCACCTCCTACTGAATGCCTCAACGACTTCCCCCGCTCTTCCTCTCAAACTTCCCACATTCCACGAACCCACCCTAAACCCCCTGGGTGATTTGCTGTCCTCAGGCTTGCTTTGATGCTTGTACTTGTAGATCATAGTCGGTAAGATAAAGGGGGGTAAACACTCCAAAGGCCTGACCCATTGCACAGTCCCAGGTCCAGGCAATGGATCTGGGACCCCTAGCCCACCAGCTTACCAGTGGCTGTGGTAGTGGCCTCGGGGCACCCTGCCAGGACAGCTGCAGGGACATAACCTCCAAGCGTGGCTTGGCACTGCAATTGCCCCGCCATTATACACCCACTGATAGGGCAGCCTCCTGGGGCGCTACTCCCAGGTTCGGGCCCCTCTCTATTGAGCAGAAGCGGCAGGCTGGGAACCGCAGTGCCCTGTACCTTCTAGCACAGGTTCGAGCCCCATCTCGCCCCGGACCCATGATCTATGCTGGTGGAACCCCCATCACGCCTCCCCCCAAAGTCCGCCACTAGGTAGTGGGGGAAAAGTTTTCTGGCCGCATGCCCTTGCTGGCATCAACCCCTGTAATGTAGTGGGATACGTTGTGTAATATGTAAAACGCATGTGGTGTAGTGCATAGGATAGTTAGAGGAAATGTTTGGGAGAGTATGCTGGTCTACTCTCCATGTTACTGTCACTTTGCAATTCTTCAAGATTTCTAGAAGAGGAAACAAACCACCACACTATGCCTCATTTTTTCTTATCCCAATTACCCACACAAACATCTCACTGCCAACACCTATGGTCATTTATTTAACCCTCCAAATACTGTAACTTCAGTACCTGATGAAAACTGTAATCAACCTCTTTCACTGTTGGCATGTTTCAATGGCACCTCCAAGTGGCATGAACACCAGGAATGTCCGATCCCTGGAAAAGAAGTGGATGATTATCATAAAACTCAACAAGGGATGGAGCATGAGTCAGGCAGTGGCAAAGGTGTAGTGCAATAGCGCCTCCTATGCCACGTGGGCATTCTCTGCCTGCTCTTTGGTAAGTTTATTCACCCTACCATCTTCTGTTTTATACAATGAAAATGATGATGATGATGATGATGATGATGATGATGATGATACTGATGTTTACGATGATGATGATACTGATGTTTATGATGATGATGATGATGATAATGCAGCTGCTGATGATGCTGATGATACTGACGTTTATGATGACAACGACGGTGCTGACGATGACAATGATGCTATATAACTTCACTTGCCTTCAATATAAGGGTGCTAGTGCTGCTGGCCAGTTTGAGCATATGACTTAAGTGTAGGTGGTAGTAGAAGTACTGTTTCATGCAGTGCTTGTTGTGGCAGGACCCATCAGTGCTGCCCAGGTCATAGGTATAAAACCCACATGGCTGTTCGCTGCTGCCTTCTGCTCGGTACTGGACAATGCAGTGATAGCTGAAGGTTAGGTGGAAATTAATTACCTATTTCTCCCTCTGTCTATTTATCTGTCTATAGTCAGACGCCTTAATCCCATAAGGGGTGGTCACATACATAATGCCTCCATGTTGCCATGTCCCCTACAATTTTTGCTGCCCTTCCCCCTTTATCGTTTCTATCACTACTTCAATGGTCACTTCTCCTCTGAACTGTCTGCCTGGATCCCTCCACAATGATGACAGGCGCGTAGCACCCGTCTAGCAACAAACTCTCATCCCTTTTCTATCCAACTCTCAAATGCAAGAGTTAACCATTACTTCCAGTCCTTCATTTATGCAACAGGTCAACTCTGGAACTGTCTCCCTCTGTCTGTATTTCCTACTTCCTATGATCTCCAGTCGTTCAAATGCTGCATGTCTAGGCATCTCGAAATGAACGTATCTTGAATTGGGTCTCTCCCTCCCTCTCTCTCTCTCTCTCTCTTTTTTTTTTCTTTTTTTAAGGAACACTTTGTGGGCTCCTAACCTTTGGTTTCTTCTTCCTTCTATTAAAAAAAATAATAATAATAATAAAATAATACACCTCCCCTCTCATACTCCTCTCCAATCCAGCCTTCAATCTCATCCTTGATCTCTGCCTTCCTTTCCCCCTCTTCCTCCACCTCATCCACATATACACTCCTCGTTACATAGCATAATTATACTATACATACCGTATGTAAATAAAAATAATCCCATGCTTCCTCTTACTGACTCTCCAGACAAACAGTGAGAATGACCAAGTTAACCCCTACACCACGGGGTTGTCAGAGGCGCGCCGGGCCCATCCCGCGGGGATATTCGCGCTCTGACTGACTTTTTAAAATATTTGCCAAAAATCAGTTATTAGTCCTACAATATTATAATTAAATAAGCATATGGCACATACCTTCAGCTTTCTCTGGGATACTTTTTTAGCACTCGTCGACTACTGTAGGACTTCTGGAGACTTCTGAAGTTGTGTAACTAAGTCTCCACTTTACACTTCTCGACATCCCCTAATCTGAATACCACTGCCAGATATTATCACTAAAAACACTATTCAATGATTTTCGAGTAGTTTGGAATCCATACTAAAAAAAAAAAACACTGTGAAAGCAATGTAAAATACGAGCACGTACAAGCCTCCCACTCGCGCTAATTCGCCGCTGGTATTCTGTCATTTCTTACTCATATACACACTCACACTTTATTATTTCTAGTACTTTATTACACTTATATATATCTCCAGTCCTTTACTGCTTCCCACACGACGTTTAGTAGGGGTAAAGGTCACAGGGCCTTTTATAATGGGCACAAAAGCGGCAGAAATGGAGGGGCGTGATTTCACCGTGAAGGACAAGAGCGAACTGACTGTACAATACGTATCTCGGTAGCCAAGAGTTGAAAATGTCAGCTGCTAATGTATATGCTAAGAAATAAGTCGTTGAAAATCTAGACAATACATAATAAATTAGGTAGTTCCACGTGAATATAAATATCACTCAGGCTTCTCCCTTCCTTACTTATATACATTTATATTACAAGAGTAGCTCATACGGCATATTTCACGGGAAAAAAAGCAGGGGAAATTAGCGAATGAGAGCAGGTTGGATGTTGCCAAGTGATAATTAGCCAATTCCAGGTGTATGGCACAATCAATTACCTTATTTTTTTATATACATATCATTTTGTATAAGAATTGGGCATTGGGTTCAATTCAATGGATGAAAACAGTGGAAAAATCCAGGGAAGATTTACTTAGCGCAGAGCGGCTGAGCAGATGACATGAGTGGGTAATGGAGGGGAGGTGGGACGGGAGTCTAAAATGGGGAAAAATGGCTAAATTGTCAACAATGGATGGGAGTACTGATGACATTAGCAGCTTTGACTACTGTTGGACATTGGCAGTGCTGATAGATGATACAAATCACCACCTGAAAGCCCAGGCGAATTAAAAAAAACACAGAGTTACAGAAGTGACGCCCCGCGGTATGATCCATTGCACCCGACCGTCACGAAAGTGATGACCCGCGGTTAAGGGGTTAAATACTGGTATATATGAGAGGGGTGTGTAAGCTGGGGGGAGGGCAGCAAAGCGGCAGGGGACAGGGCGACATGAAGGCAATTTGTTTGTGGCCACCCTTAATGGGAGTAAGGCGTCTGGCAATAGAGATGGAAAAAAAAAAAAGGGGGTGCAACAAAATATCAAATTGGTGGTCATTTACCAAACTGGCACTTCTGATTGCAAAAGATTATAACTTTTATCACCACATAAGTTCATACGCACATAATTATCTGAAACCCAGTAATATTTTTTTCCTAATTTATCTATTCATAAAAAATCTGGAATTGGAGCGAAAATTACCTAAAGTTAGTAGGTATTTCCCCTTCAGATTCCCAACATGCCCTGAGACTTATCATCATCATCATCCGGACCTCCTTTCTCACCCAAGGGCAGGGTGAGGAGCAGGAACATCCAGACAGCCCAAATTTGCCCAATCCAATGGGCCACGCTTCCATTCACTCATCATTCAAGTCCCCAGAATCTTGGCTCTATCAGATAAGCCAAAAACATTCACCACATTTTGTAGCTTCACGTAAACGTATCTGATAGAGTCAATCCGGAGACTTCTCATTGGCAAAAATATTTATTTACAGTGCAAATAAATGTACCGGTATTTACATTGTGTTAGCTGGGGGAAGGACATTGAAAAGCCGGGGACAGGGCAACATGGAGGTGATTTTTTTTGTGGCCACCCCTTACAGGATTGAGGCATCTGGCAGTAGACAGATAGACAGACATTATAAATCATTATTTATATAAAAAAGACGTCCATCAAGGCAATATGCTGAGCTAAAGGTGAAATGTTTTGACTAAATCTACCGTAGTCAGCTTTGGCTCTGAATCCTGATTCTTTATTAAAAACTGAATTAAACACAAATTTTAGACCGGATTTCAGCTAATTTGGCATGTAGAAACCTATATGGTGATAAAAATTAGAATACTTTCCAATTAAAAGTGCTGATTCAGTACTTCGTTGCACCAGCAAAAAAATATATACGGTAATCCCTCAATAATTCGGTCGCCCAGTATTCGGATGCATCACTATTCGGACATCGCGGGCTGTCCGACCCCAAAAATGGCAAAAAATTCGAAAAAAATCCTATTTTTTTTTACCGCGTCAGTTTGAATTTCCCGCACGCGCCGATATGCTGCATTTTCGTGCCTCGCGCCTCTCTCTCGGTCTCATTTCACACTCCGCTCCTTGCTCGTAAACACGCTCTGAAAATGGCGGCTGAAGTGATTGGTTTTGTGGTAATACCCAACCTCCTGCAGGGCTTTATGCTGCTCTTCACCTTCTTCATCATGTGTGTGATGATGGCCCCGCCACCTGAGAAGAGGAAGAAAGTGGTTCTGACTCTGAAGAAGAAGAGGGAGGTATTGGAGAAGGTGGACGCCGGGTGGCCGACATCACGGATTCAACATTAGTTCAACCTCCCTCACTCCACTCTGTTTGATATCAAGAAGTCCCGAGACAAACTACAGCAGTACACGGCTGATTTCACTTCGAAGACCAGACGAAACGTGGAGAGGAAGGTGATGTTTACTCCTAAGTATGCTGAGATTGAATAAATTCTCCAGGACTCGTCACTAGATCACACGGGAATTTACTGTTATGTACAGTGCAGTGAAGTGATGTGATGCAAGGTATGCGAAAGAAAACGTTGTGGAAAGTGCTTGTGACAAGTGCTGGTGAGTGTAAAGTGCACCGGAAGTGCTAAGGTGTCAGGTGCAAGTTCTTAATGCCAGTCTGAGATGACCGAGCGGGTTATACATGAGGACGGCGGCATCATTCTCGTAAGTACCCTAACTTCATCAAAATTCCTTGTTTTGTTCTTTCCATATCATTAATCTCATGCATAAACTGTGTGAAAGATGATTTCCATAATGATTTTCATGTCTAACCTGTTTTCAGCAGGCTGTAAATGGGTTAAAAAATTACCCTAAATGTTAATCATAATTTCCTGCTTTCAATTTAATTTTTTCATGCATGGTTTTGAAGTGCACCAGCTATGAAAAAGGTGAATGCCATTGATTTGTGTGAAAGATGATTACCATAAAGATTTTCGTGTCTAACCTGTTTTCATCATGCTATAAATGGGTTAAAAAAATTACCCTAAATGTTAATCATAATTTCCTGCTTTCAATTTAATTTTTTCATGCATGGTTTTGAAGTGCACCAGCTATGAAAAAGGTAATGCCATTGATTTGTGTGAAAGATGATTACCATAAAGATTTTCATTTCTAACCTCTTTTCAGCATGCTGTAAATGGGTTAAAAAATTACCATAAATGTTAATCATAATTTCCTGCTTTCAGTTTAATTTTTTCATGCATGGTTTTTAAGTGCACCAGCTATGAAAAAGGTGAATGCCAGTGAATTTCATGTCCGGTCATAACCTAACCTAACCATTTTTCTGGTAACAATTTACATCATTTACTTTATCTGATGCTTTGTATCCAGTAATTCAGTGCATAAAATGTGAGAAAAGATGATTTCCATGTCCGATACTTACTTATACTATGGTGGCAAGTTCTGAGCACGTATGCCTTACTCACCTCTAAATCATCATTTTTTGGTTAAAATCCAATTAATTCATGCTTTGTGTGCATTATCTATGTGAAAAGGGACCTAAATAAGTGCTATACATGTCTGGTAGGGAGGTAGGAAGGAAGTTTTCTGATTTAGGTTAGGTTAGGTTAGGCATGAATGACCAGTGCTGGAGCTTCAGGACCTACATTAGGACAAAACCACTGTCCGGACATGCCTTTAGCTCTATTATTTCGAATAGTGGAGGGATTACTGTATAGTAATTTCAGTATGACCTAACAGTCTTTGACTTAACCAAACATTCCTTAGTTCCAGTCACTTTGTAACTTATTCAATGTCACCCATAAGCACTCTGACTGATTGAAAGCCAAGCACTGTGAATTACGATGAGCTGAAATTCCTAACGCTTTTCACTTATTCCTCGTTTTTCTGTTATTTATACGAGGCATAGGGTGGAAAGGTAGCCTGTATAAGAGAGGGTGTGTGTGAGTTAGAGAGGACAGCCTGACAGCAGATGACAGGGTGATATGGAAAAAATTATGGACATGGACCCTCTCTTAGATGCATTTTCACTTTTTCGATTTTTTATTTTCATACATCTTTGCTTTCCATTATCTATCTATTGCCAGACACCTCAATCCCAAACGGGGTGGCCACAAACAAATCGCCTCCATGTCACTCTGTCCCCTGCCATTTCACTACCACGCTCCCAACTCACACCCCCCTCTCTCATATACCTCTCCACTCCATCCCTCCATCTCATCCTCAGCCTCCCCCTCCCTCTCGCCCCCTCCACCTCACTCACATACACTCTCCT
>JAGKTI010037477.1:0-10885 GCA_018397915.1 Birgus latro | reverse complement strand
TAAGAACCATGCATGGAAAAATTAAATTGCAAGCAGGAAGTTATGATTAACATTTAGGGTAATTTCTTAACACATTAACAGCATCATGAAAACAGGTTAGGCATGAAAATCTTTATGGTAACCATAGGTTAGGTTAGGTTAGGACTGGACATGAAATTCACATCTTCCACCTTTTTTCTAGCTGTTTTACTTAAGAACCATGCATGGAAAAGTTAAATAGCAAGCAGGACATTATGATTAACATTTTTGGTAATTTTTTAACATATGTACAGCATGATGAAAACAGGTTAGGCATGAAGTTAGGGTACTTACGAACAAAAAGCGGCCGTCCTGATGTAATAACCCACTCTATCATCTCAGACTCTGACCGGAAGACGTTGCACCTGACACACCTTTCCAACTGAGAATCACCAGCACTTCTCACCAACACTTTCACCAAGTTTTTTTTTTTTTATAACTGGAATAACATCACTTCATTGCGCTGTACACAACAGTAAATTCCCGTGTGGTCTAGTGACAATCCCTGGAGAAGTTAGTCGCTGTCAGAGTCCGAGATGAACAGACAGAGGCGGCGTAGGGGCATCTTGGTGCGACGTGGTGATACACTATCCACCACAGAGGACTCCGAAGATAGACGCAAACTAACATCCAGTGGTGATTCAGCCGTGCCTGATGTGCTGGGCTGTGGATCAGAGCTAGAAGGCCTGTCTTCGTGAGATGATGGTGTGGAGCGAGAGTGGACGACTGCGGGGTTGACTGGCCTGAAAAAACTCTCAATGGTTGATTGACGCAGAGGACGACGATTTTGACGATTAATGATGCGTTGCCTGAAACCTCACACTTGACTCGCCAATTCCAATGACCCCATCTCTCTGTCGCAGTCCGGGTGTTCTAGGTAGTCAAGGACGAACTCCACATAGTGCCGGATTGTGCTCAGCCTGGGGATTGTTGGGGCAGTTGCAACCTGTGAGGAGTCCGCATCATCATCGCTGTCCTTGTCAGAATCTTCCTGCTGGGTACTGGGACCAGCAACAGTAGATGCGATCTCGGTATCAGACATGATCTGATACCCAGGATCGCCCTCGTCGTCATCCAACCACTCGCGCACTTCGTCGACATCCACATCGTCTCCACCCGTACGAAGCCTTGCATGAAAGTCATCCACGTCAAAACCCAGAAAATCATGCACCACGTCACTTCCATGAAGTAGGCGAGACCAACCATTTTCTAAAGTCTTGACAGAGACTTCATTCCATGCATTTGCCCAGTTGTAGATGGCAGACTTGAGGGTGTATCGGCGAATGTTTTCGAGTGTTTTTTTCCTCGCATGTCACGTCCTTCCCTGCGATCGTCCTCATCCTCGTACACAACCATCACCTCGTCCAAAAACTTCTGTCGGTATAGCCTCTTCGTTGCCACAATCACTCCCTGGTCCATTGGTTGGATGAGAGCAGTTGTATTAGGTGGCAAAAACATACACCTGATGCGACCATTCTCTGCCACCAACTCCTTGTCTGACGGATGTGCAGGTGCATTGTCAGGAATCAGGAGGGCCTTTACCTGGTCTCGTCGGATTTTCAGTGTCTCCGTCTGATAACAAATGACCTCCTTAACAAAGTGTTGGTGGAACCAATTCTTGAAGATCTTGGTTGTGAACCAAGCCTTCAGAGAATCATACCACACGACAGGAAGGGCATTCATTAACCCACGAAGGCACCTAGGGTGCTTTGCACAGCCTACAATAATGGGCTTGAGCCGGTGCATGCCGTTAGCATTGGCACAGCACAAAGCAGACACACGTTGCTTCAAGAGCTTGGGGCCAGGTAAACGCTTCTCCGTCTTCTCAGCGAGAGTGTTTGTGGGTATTGAACGATAAAATAGGCCAGTTTCGTCAGCGTTGTAAACTTGACCAAGAGTGAGGCCCTCCCTATCAATCAAGTCATTCACCTTCTGCCAAAACTGTTCTACTCCTTCGTCGTTAGCGTCCAGAGCTTCGCCATGGGTCTTACGGTTGGTAAGTCCGTGTCGTAACTTAAGCGCGAAGAGCCAACCTTCAGATGCCTTGAAGTCTGGGGCGTCGTGTAGCCTTGCGAACTTTTCAGCAGCAGTTTTCAGCTCCGTTCCACGTATCAACACTCCAGCAGCTCGTTGTTGTCGATACCAAATCAACGTGGAGCGGTCAATGTCTGCATACTTAGGAGTAAACATCACCTTCCTCTGCACGTTTCGTCTGGTCTTCGATGCGAAATCAGCCGTGTACTGCTGTAGTTTGTCTCGGGACTTCTTGATATCAAACAAGGTGGAGCGAGAGAGGTTGAACTCACGTACGATGCGCCCTGTTGACCAGCCGGCGTCCACCTTGTCCAATATCTGCCTCTTCTTCTCCAGAGTCAGAACCACTCTCTTCCTCTTCTCAGGAGGCGGGGCCATCATCACACACATGATGAAGAAGGTGAAGAGCAGTATCAAGCACTGTAGGAGGTAGGGTATCACCACAAAAGCAATCACTTCGGCCGCCATTTTCAGAGTTGTTCACGAGGGAGGAGGGGAGTGGGTAATGGCGACCGATAGTGGCATCACGAGTGTAAACAGAGGGGGTCGGCGCACGCGGAAAATTCAAACTGACGCGGTCCCAAAAAATCGAAAATTAATCGATTTTTTTGGATTTTTTTGCATTTTGGGGGTTGAGCAACCCAGAATGTCCGGTTAGTGAGTATGTCCGGTTATTGGACGTCCGGATAATGGAGGGATATTTGGAAAATTTCTATGGAAAATTTCTACCACACAAAGCTTGTCTCACAGTATCCTTCCATCCCCTCGTTCTCCCTCTCCCTGTTGCGCACTCCACCTGCGATTTATATATCCTTTTCACCAGTCCTACTATCCATGAATTCCATATGATCAGACCACTTCAGCATTCCTTGATCAGCTCTTAAAGTATCTAGCAGATTACGATTCCCTCCACATAATATCTCCCTCACTGTCATTTCTTACCCCGTTACACAACCATACCCTGCTATTGTGTTCAGACATTAGTCTCCATCAGTTTCACATATACTAGTGTGATATGTCATAAATCTAGCTATAAAACTATTATCATGTATTTGTAGAGGCTCATATTGATTACAGTGTTCAGTTAACAGACTTGGATAGAATAATGGATTATAGCACCAGGAAATGGAAACCATATGGAATTGTCATGTGTAGGGGTGAGCAACATCTGAAATGGTTACAGATTGATAACCGTGAGATTATCACTTAACATTAATAAAATGGTCATGTGTTTAGCCAGAATAGCAATATCGGTAGGTACTGACGCCCGGTAGGGGGAGAGAGAGAGAGAGAGATGGATAGATTTATTATTTAAATCAATAATTGCACTACACATCGAAAGCCATGTAGCACCGCATGTGCCCTAACTCTCGACCCTGAAAACGGCAAGTCAACTCTTTGCCTACTGAGGTACCCGGCCCCCTTTCATTTTTGTTAGCAATACCTGAACCTCTCAAAATACAGCACTTGGGACATTTGGTAATCCACACCAATATAATATGAAGGAAAAGTGAGACTAGATACCATAAACAGATTATTAATGTGATTAGTAATTAGTAATGTGTCCAACCACCCTCCTGCACAGGCATGCTGGAGACGTCATTTCTCACTACTGGCGGCTGTCCTCACGGTATATTATCTATCAACAGCTCGGCTATCTTTTCTCTCTCTCTCTGGCTCCCATGTGTTGTCGCCTTACAGATTTTAGGTGGAATAAGCTAAACTACATTTTAGGCTGACTTATTTTTCCTTCCCAAATGTGCTGGGTAATTGAATTAATCGTCCACAAAATTATCGTTTCGGTTAAGTAATAGATAAGCATATTAATATAAACAGGGATTCTTGATTTGACAATTAAACCATTCATATATTGCTGCTGACGTGATTATGAAAGCCTGTTTCACAGTAAAGCATTCTGAGTTCGTAACCCTAATGCTAAGTGATTTGTATATTGTCTACTATGCATTGCCATCAAACACTTGTAGTGCCAGTGGTTTTAGGTCAAATGTTAATATAATAAACATCATCTTACAGGGTATTATCTCTCTTCCACACATGACCTCTGCCATGATCGGACGATCGGAAAGTTTCTTCGTCAGTGAAAACAACCCGTGATCAGAAGTCTAGCTCTTGATTCACATGTTGGGAGGCAAATTCGAATCTGGCAGCATGATGTGCGTCTTTGAGGACCTCCTCTT
Source organism: Birgus latro (assembly GCA_018397915.1). Classification (NCBI taxonomy): domain Eukaryota; kingdom Metazoa; phylum Arthropoda; class Malacostraca; order Decapoda; family Coenobitidae; genus Birgus; species Birgus latro. The sequence continues at coordinate 6,635 of JAGKTI010037477.1, read as the reverse complement.
TTGTGGGAACCCTGTGATGTATTCCCTCCTCATTTATCCGCCGACGGATTGTTGATAGATATGCAGTAAGGCCGTCTCTCCCGGAGCGCCACTGCATTCATTAGCGGAGATTCCTCTGCCGCACGTTTTAGCGTTTCGTCCTAGTGGTGCGTCGTCACTCGGGAGCGTGGTCGTTTTGTTAAGGAATGCAGTTATGTTAGGTCAGAGAATCGAAAGTATGTCGGTCTCTCAGTAATTATTTTCCTAATTCCTTGAATGAGTAGTTAGGGCCGATTAGTGTTACGCTAGGTGGGGTTATGTGTGGGAAAAGGTTTAGTTTAGAGTGGCATGAGAGCCTTTTGAATGTGTAGGATATTCAATAACAGCAAATGCTCTGATCCTCAAGGGAATGCTTCATATGCAGACCTTCCCTACTATTTCTGTATTTCTGTGCTGTCTTTTTAGGGTGAGGGGGTAATTAAACGACAAAAGCGATGTCCCTCATTATGTTGTTTAAATGAAACTCATGAACTGACAAAAGTCTTTGGAAGACTGACAACCCCAGCTCCAATTTTTTTTATATTACATATTTAGCGTTTCTAAGGGAATAATACATTTATCTGGTATGTGTGCATTTCAAAAGAGATAGAGCATAAAAAATAATCTAAATTGCACTGGCAAACAGGTATAAACATTTCTTGGTAGATAACCTGGTCAGGACGACAGCCATGCCATGCGCAAAGGTTTGAGTCACCCCGAGGGGGCCGGGGGTCTCTGACTCACGTAATGCCATGGGGGTGGACACACTGGTTACCTTTCACTTAAGTGATCTGGACCACGACAGCCTACCCATGGATCCCTACACCCACTTTTTTTTTTTTTTATGTGTCCGACTCTGGGTATAGGCTTCACAGCCTGCTCCCAATGCCTAGTAGTCTTTCTACATACCATACACCTCTACATGTCACCACTTCGGCGATAACACCCTCCGTCCATATTGAATAAATGCTGGGGCTACCTCATACAGGACTGGTGTATTGGTATTAGGGGGGGTATCTTTACATGTCAGCAGGTCTTCTGGTAGATGAGTAAAGCCTGATTTTATGAAAGTCAAATCCTTAAACTGTTCCCTGCACTAGAGGAGATTTTGAACCTGGGTTTGGTAGGACTGCAGACCATTTTTCTACCGACTGAGCCACCGCCTCCCCTTGGTGGGCAATATGAGACCACTATAAAAACAAAAATAATAATATATTTGCTTCTCTTCGATAAAAATAGAGGGATGTGGCAAAATTAGTTCACTAATTGAAAAATGGTGCAAGAAGATTGCAATGTTGTTCGCCTTGTGACTACATACCCTGATTAGGCAGGTCTGCAGATTCTTGCTATCTCCGTATCCACTTTGCTACAGTCCTAGTTGGTGTGCCTCACTCGTTGCAGATGGCCCAGATACTGACCCGAAGGCTGATTATCCATCCTCGCAGTGCTATCTCGCTTTTTCTTCTGTCCGTCTCTGATTTCTTCTTCTTCTGTTGATGTTTTATGACCATCACTCACTAGAAGGGTTATTAGGCCAACCGATACATAATATACATAATTTATATGTCACAGGACAAGGCAGGAGGCACAATGGCTGTTCTAAGGAGCCAAATGATCAGGGAGCATAAAATAAAGTGTTCAGAGGTTTTCCAGGAATATGGTCTCACCCGTGATGATCAAATATTGAGGGACCCCTTCACCCAGGTCGTCAGCCCGGAGAAGATCATACAAGGTCTCATAGGACTGTCCCCTGAGCTAGTACAATTGTGTGTGGACCTCAATAGCCAGAAGATGGTGGTTGGCAGAGACCTGAAACAGGTGGTCAGTGGCCCTGAAGGAAGAGTGAGATGGGCCACCTTCCGTAGCTGGAGAAGTGGAGGACTCAGCAACGTCCACCTCGGCCGAGGCGTCAGTCGGTGCATCCTCGGCCACAGATGCGGAGTCAGGAGAGTACTGCCCCTCCCCAGTCACTGGCAACTAGTCGTGGTCGTCAGAATGATCGAAAGCCGTGTCCATGGTCTGGTCCGGAGCCGAGTCCGTAACTTAAGGCATGCAGTCTCATTAATTTAGTGGGGTGTCAAGCCACAGCCGCGCCCGTGGTGTCTTTCGAAGAGCAATAGGCTGCAGCGGTTTGGCCTTACGCTTTTGATGAAGATGTGAGGCGAGACATAAATCACTGGCGAAGCACTTGGGAATGACAAGGCGAGGAACCCCAATCTCCTCAAAGATCTTGGGGAGAAGAATGTGCAGCGCCCACTTGTCATCCCCACAAAAAGCCCTCACCGTCACACCCTGGCCTGGTGTCCCCAGGCCAACAGGCACCGTCGTGCATGAGTAGAACCTTGCACGGCTGCCCTGACCAGGTAACATCCCTGGCCTCAGGACCCTTAGGAGTCCCAAAGATAGCAAACTCCACCGCTTCGCCATCCTCGAGAGATCGTTGGAAATGCTGTGGATTTGGTGCAATCACAGCTTAGCCGTGCACGAATACAATAGCACTAGTGTGTTGGTGCTTGAAGAACCTGTACCCCACGCTGCAATTGAACCAAACCACAGTCCCATGGATTGGCGAAGTAGGCAGTACTCTATGAAAGCTCCTCTCAACGGGTCATAGGCAAGAACAGGAGAGTGCTGGAAAACGTCTAACCGCTGCAACTACCTAGCTCGACCCTCCGCTTCTCTGACTGGTGTTGTATTTATTTATGCTTCATAGATAAAAGTTCTGTTTATCTGTGATTGCCTGCCTACTATGCCTGATAATAAATCTGATTGGCTACTCCTCTGTTAGTTTTTAAGAACTGCTGGGTTACATTATACCTCGCTCTTGGCGGTTCAGATGACTGTGGTTCATGATAACAAATCAGTTTTAATTCATCTTGGTGTTCTGCTTGATCGATTATGGTGTGTGATGTTAGATATTACTGTGTTATAACTTCGCATCTCATCATCGCTTATTGTCCTTGATGTTTTACGGTCGTTATGCCCACTGTGGATCAGTTTCATTAACTACTTAATATCCTTATTTTACCTCAAATGCATTCTGGCCATTGTTTTTGCATTATAATATCCAAGCTCTAAATATTTACGATAAAATATGTATACGGTGAATATATTCCTCCTTTACTGTATAGTGCTAGGCAACCGACTTATTTTGGCTGGAATCCCTTGCAGTAAAGAGAGACCTGCTTCACACTAACAGAATCCAACTCCATGAATGGTCCCAGCACCATCACATTAAATTAAGCTTGAATTATAGGCACATGTTTAATTACAAGACGTGTTTTATATATTTATCATTACTGAACAGATCATAGCAACGTAGCTGTCAGTCTCCGACCACTGTAACAGGGTTGTTCCAACTCATTTGCGTCTGAATACGACTATGAAAACAAATACAGTGGTGCCAAATCCACCAAGACGCCACAAGTCAGTGCAGTGTTTATAACTGAAGGCAATTGTACATGAAGAGACAGAATGACAAATGAGGAAGTGAAGGGACGTTGTGATATGGATGTGGATGTGATAGAAAGCGTCAGGAGAAATACATTGAGGTGGTTTGGCCATGTGGATAGGATGGAGAGCGAGAGACTAACGAGAAGAGTTTATGTGAGTGAGATGGAGGGGGGGAGAGGGAGAGGGAGGCCATGGGTAAGATGGAGGGATGGAATGGAGAGAAATATGAAAGAGGGGTGTGTGAGCTGGGAGTAGGGCAGTGAAATGCCGCGGGACAGGGCGACATGGAGGCTATATATTTGTGGCCACTCCTTACTTGATTAAGGCGTCTGGCAATAGTTTTTTTTTTTTTTAAATAACAGAACAGAGGAAGGGAAAACAAATGAATTTAAAAAAATCCATACACCAGGTTACTGGTGACCTCCATTCATGAAATATGTGTAACAGTTGGACTTGAACAGCTGTAGATTGAGGTTTGGAGGGAAACAACTCTGAGGAAGCGAGTTCCAGAGAGATCCAGTTCGGGGTATAAAAGAATTCTGATAGGCGGAAGTTCTGCGATATGGCAGTGTGACATTCCAGTCATGAGCGCTGCCAGATGCCCGTGTAGCACGAGGGAAGGCATGGGGAGGTGGCACAATGGACGCAACTTCGTCTGAGCATTTGCCATAAAAATATCTGTAAAATAATGCAAGGGAGGCAACATTCTTTCTTACTCGTAGGGGAGGTAAATTATTTGTAATAGCAGGGTTATTAATAATTTCAACAGCTTTCTTCTGAATTTTGTGTAGTTGTTTTAATGCAAGCTCTCCACATCCATTCCACAAGGGTGAGCAATATTCAAGCTTAAAGCGCACATGACTTTTTTAAATTAAAGCTATCTGCTCTCGTCGGTAAAGAAGTTACGGACTCTGTATAATAATTCAAGTTTCTTTGAGACGGTTTTAGCAAGTGATCTGACATGAGAGGTCCAGCTGAGGGCAAAGTGAGACGCCGAGAATTTCAATACTTTTGGAGAGGGGAATATTAGTAGCATTGAAGGTAATATATGAATCAGGCAATATCTGTCTATTAGTAAATTGTATATATTTAGTTTTACTAGCATTAAATGAGACAAGGTTGTTTTGTCCCCATTCACTGAACGTAGATAGGTCTTGATTTATGGAGATGGCTGTACTGAGTTGAGAATTAGATATCAGACTTTGTAAATGGGTGTCTGAGTGTGAATGAACCGTGAAGTGTTGAGTCATCTGCATATGAATGTATGGGATTGTGGGTGACAGATAAGAGATCATTAATATGAACCAGGAACAGGGTTGGTGCCAGAACTGACCCCTGTGGCACGCCGGAGTTAATTGAGTGGAAATTGGAATATACATCATCTACTTTTACTCTTATTTTTCTGTCGCTGAGATATGAGGCAAGCAGAGGAACAAAAGACGTTAGTCCATAGCAAGGGAGTTTGGACAGCAGGGAATGATGCCATACTCTGTCGAAAGCCTTGGAAATATCAAGGACTACTGCATGAGTTTCTCCATATAGGTCGATTGATTGATTAATGTTATGAGTCAGGATATTAAGTATGTCAGTGTTGGATCTTTCGTGGCGAAAACCATATTGTTTATCGCCAATTAAGTTGTTGGATTCGAGGTGTTTAACTGTGTGCTTATTGATTAAAATTTTGAATACTTTACCAAGAGAAAATGTGACAGCTATTGGTCTGTAATCAGAGGGGTCAGAGGAACTTCCTTTCTTTGGAATTGGGTGGGTATTGGCTTCTTTCCATGAATTAGGGAACGAAGAAGTACGTATGCATAGTCTGAATAATTTATCAAGAACAGGGGCAAGTTCTGGGGAACACTTTTCAGAACAATTGGAGGGTAGATAGGTAGATGTCCAGTCCCAGTACCATATTGTATTTCGAACAGATTACCATATCTAACGTCGTTAGATTTGTTAAGAATTTGAAATACTTGTATTAGATCTCCGGAGTTGTCGTTTTTTTTTCAGAGAAAACGTATTTAGTTTCTTTAGTCACTCTTCATAGGGTGAATTTCGCAGCGATGGGATCATTCCTGTGGCTCTGCGCTGCACTCTCTCGAGCCTATCTTCGTCCATCATAAGATTCGGAGACCACTTTTCTACACAGTATGCTAGGTGTGGCCTAACTAACGATGTATAAAGCTTAGTAATTACATCAGATGTTTCATGATCAAAGTTCCTTGCATTGAAGCCAAGCATTTTGTTTGCCTTGCTACTGGCTGCTATACAGTTTTGAGATTCTAGGTCGAACACCTTGATCTTTCTTGATCTTTACTTCCGTCAGTGGGGTGTTGAACATGCGATATTCATATTTAATATTTTTATCGCCAAAGTGCGGTACCATATATTTATCTACACTAAATTTCAACTACCGTTTCTCAATCCAGTTTACACATTCAAGTGGTTTTAAAGTATGGATTTACAGTCACAGTCTGCATTAAGAATTATTTTGCCTCCAATGTTTGTGTTATCTTCAAATTTCGCCACCTTAGTAGTGAGTCCATTTTCTAGATCACTGATATAAACTGTGAAAAGAACTGGTTCTTGAATTGACCCTTGAGGAACACCGCTTGTTACTTCTAGCCATCTTGTGAATCACCATTTATAATTAAACGCTGACTGTAATTCGCTAACCAATCACCAATTCATGAACAAAATTTGTCAGTGAGCCCGTGGGCTTTTAGTTTTTCTAGTAGTCTTAGATGGGGGACCTTATCAAACACTTTCTGGAAATCTAGGTAGATGACATCCCACCATATTTTTGTTTCTCAGTTGCCGTATATGTTTGTAACAAGAAATCCAAGCAAATCTGTGAGGCATGATATATTATTTCGAAAACCGTGCTGCTTATCTATAATATGATTATGTTTGTTAAAGAACGCGGTAAATTTATCTCTATTTTTTCTTTTTCAAGATTTTTGCTAAGTACTGACGTCAGGCTTATTTAGCGGCAATTTGTGGAGCGTTTTTATTCCTTTTTTAAAATATCGATGATACATTAGCGAGCTTCCCTTGATTAGGTACTCTGCATTCAGTTGATAATTTAATATTTTAGTAACTGGAAAGGCTAACTGTCTGTCACACACACACACACACACACACACACACACACACACACACAC